>VIAB01004277.1:32025-44955 GCA_009801035.1 Oophaga pumilio | reverse complement strand
AGAAATACTGCCATAGACAATGAATAAAGTGGTGTGGCGTCACTCCATTTAAACAGTGAACTCTTTAGCCCCTCTCTCAAGATTGGTAGGAGTCCCACCCAACCTGTGATGATGAGATAAGTTGTTATGGTGGAACAACCCTTTTACGCATCATTTTTGAATATGCCTTGTCTGATTTACCCATTCCTGCCACTCAATGTACTATTATGTTATTGATCAGGGGAGCAGGCTCAGAAGGTAAGCCTGCTATATACAGGGCAGGTGGCAGCTGTGCTAAGCAGCCAACCCTTACATCTCATGCAGCTATCTCAGATCGCTGCAGTTTAACCTCTTAACCACGTAAATGCCACTGTCAGTCACTGATAGGGTTTCCTTCTTGGTGCTCATTAGTGATAAGCGAACTTGCTCGAGGGTGCTGAGTGCCTTCGGCGTTCTCGAAAATTGTGTTAGAGTCCCCACGGCTCCATGTCTCTGGGCTGTTCGACAGCCACAACACATGCAGGGATTACCGGTTTGTTAGACAATCCCCGCTGGTGTTGAACAGCCTGGGGACATTAACACAATTTTCAAGCACGCCGAAGGCACTCGGCACACTCGTATAACTCCTTATCTGAGCACGTTCGCTCCTCACTAGTGCTCATACTAGACCATGGATACTCAAGTACTGTAGTACAGATTGCAAGCAAACTATTGCAGTTCTCCTAGGAGGACTTAACAAAGTGAACTTTAACAAATTTTAAGATATTGAAAAATAAAAAGATGAAGATGTTGTTTGTAATCCATAGAAACGTCAGCTCGCCCATCTATAAACAAACGTTCACACTGTTCTGTTAACAGAACAATAAAAAAAAAAAACTTACGGATCTTGGAAAATGGAGACACAAACCAATTTTTTTTTTTTTTTTACAAAGTTCTGAGTTATTATAATGACTAAAATTTAAGTTTGGTGTAACTAATCATGCCGACCTGAGGAATTATGTCAAGTAAATGAAAATGGCGGCATTGTGGTTTTTTTCACTATTTCATTCCACCTGGAATTTTTTTTTCCTGCCTGTTGGTGATTGGTGTCACAATAAAATCAAGTCTGTATTACGGCTTTGTGGGATAGTTATGGCTCTTGGAAAAAGAGGAAATCAACTGAAGCGCAAAAGAGAAAATTGGCCGTGGCGGGAAGGTTAAATGTACGTTCCTTTTTTAAAAAAAAAATTTGAATTTTTCTAACTTGGAAATAATGTATGTCAGAAAAGAAGTCTTGGAATTTGCCAGTACATTGCCGGTGCTTGACCTCAAGGATTGCAGTCCCATTGGGATGGAATAAAAGGGAGTCTAAAGTCTAACTGGTTTGCATGGAGCAAAAAGCAGCTGGAGAGCAAATGTCGCCCCCCACGTCTGGGGTGCGGACCACACATGCTAATGTCTGGTGTATGGTTTGGACAGTCACAGCCCAGAGATATTTGTACAGGGCCATTGTATGGAAGTATCCTTATAAGACCAAGACATGATGACGTTCCTCACCCTTGCCACATCTTCTCCTTGTGTCTTGGAGTCAGTTCATGGGAAGGGCTCTCTGGTGGCATCAGACCACAGAAACCACAGGTCTGGATGCCTTCACGCTCTGGGGGTGCAGTTGTAGTCCTCACTTGCTCTCTGCATGGTTACGGTTCCTCATGGGGTATAATTTTAGCAGAACGTGTTTTCCAAGCATTAGACACTTGCTGTGGATGGGATTCTTCTCCTGCAGCTGGTATCTCGTTCACAGTCAGAATGTGCATTGGGGGGTAGCTCTCTGAAATTCTAGCCCCATCTGTTTCATCCAAAGCTTCCAGACAAATGGCCAGAATTAAAACTTGTTTCAGGTTAAGCTGTGTGTCAAATTCCAACCTAAAGGTTAGGTTCCGTTAAAGGTTAGGACTCGCTAAACCATGACCTGCCTTGTCATCCAATGGACTAATAGTTTAGATTATTTAGCCCCTATTTTGCGAAATGTAGTGACTTCCATACGTCTCGAGCGAGTTGACGTGTCATGGATTTCTGGCAATATACGATACGGTAATTCATCATTCGGTCCAGCTACCTACATGTCCGCTTACAACGCTATGGCGGCATTTATTCTGCGGCTATAACTCAGCACCATTCCTAGGCTGTGATAAATGGCGTCCTTTGAACTATACGGGTCCCTCCTGATTTAATGTAATGAAGCTTCCTGGTACAATGTAATTGAGTGTTGTAAAACTGGGGCCAGTCATGGCGTTTTCATCATTGGTTCGTTAACCTTTATACTGATCGACCTGCAATGTTTTGCTCACCTCAGCACCATACTGTAGAGCGTGAAGACCCATCTATCTGCTCAGTGCTGTTACCTCTGACTGTGCTAGGATTGGTCTTATTTTATGGTATTTATATGGTGCCAACATATTGATCCGGGGCGGCTCGAAATATATTTACCCTATATGACTTGTAAGTCCCAACTTATAGGATGAAGCATATTACAGGCTCAAAACGACAGTGCTGACCTCTAAAACGCGGTTCCGTTCTCTCGTTGCTTTTAGTCCCGTACTGAAAAATGGCAAAAATATTGAATTTGCTTTGTTGTTCTAATCCATTATTCTTCTCCTAAAAGGGATTGTCTAGACTAGGAAACCCCATGTTCAAATACCCTATGAGAGATTTTTATTTTTTTTTATTAAAGAGGGTCTCGTATACAAAGATTGTCCCTCCTTGATTTTAGCGGGAACCGATTAATACTTCATTTCCCTCGTAGTGGCACTGCAGGGAACTCAAACACTTGCTGCTGAGTTCTGAGGATAAAAACAATGAACAAATACCCTGCAGAAAAGTAAATAGTAATAATACATGATTCTATGATCCTACAAGCAATGGAATGAAAGGGAGAAGATACAGATTACATATTAGAAAAAACTTTTTGACAGTGAGGGTGATCAATGAGTGGGACAGGCTGCCACGAGAGGTGGTGAGTTCTCCTTCAATGGAAGTCTTCAGAGGCTGTACAGACACCTGTCTGAGATGGTTCAGTGAATCCTGCATTGAGCAGGGGGTTGGACCAGATGACCCAGGAGGTCCCTTCCAACTCTAACATTCCATATAAATATCATATGGCACTTAGTTGACACTATTTTGATCGGAAAAGCGTAAGTCATCCCACCGCGTCAAGGTGTGCCCACTCAGGATGGTCCTAACGCTAGTATTTCACCTCCCTATGGAGGAAGCCTCGATAGACTGGGCAGAGCATGACCCGGGTCTGACTGTGCTGCACCTGCCACTGGAAAGCTGTATAGACAAGATGCACAGCCCAAAAAGGGGTCCCTGCTCCCCTATATGCACAGAGTACAAGGCACTAAAGCTGAACCAAAGAAATGGGCCGGCACACCTGTTGGGGGTCTGTTAATGGCCACAGTCTGAATGTGCACCTAGACATTGACATTATTCCAACAGGTGTGCCGGCCCATTTCTTCTGTTTTGGTTGAGTTCCGTAAAAATATTAGCATATGACACATAGAAGGACACCAAATCATGACATTTTCAACATTTTAGTAAGAAAGTTGATGCGCTAGTATCAAGTAGAGATTTAAAGTTGAGGGTTTGTGTCCAGTTCTTAACTCAGAACACAGACTTCTCTGGAAGTTCGGGTGGAGTTCTGGTACCAGAACCGAACTTCGGACTAAAGTTCGGTCAAACCTGATGAATCCAAACTTCCACAGGTACACTCATCCCTAGTATCAAGCCTTCCATACACTGCAGGCACCAGCTGTGTTATACAGCCAGCACCTGTGTCTAACAGCAGTACCCAGAGCTATCTCTGATGCCACTTAGACGCTTCCAATCCTGCAAAAATGATCTCAGGGTGCCAATTGGTTGCTGAAAGCCACCAGCGCCGCAATCTTTGTAATACCCTAGGGTGACTAAAAAAAAAAAACTTAAGTGATCGTCAATCAAAGAAATGGTAAAGTTGTAATAACCCCTTTTTTCTAATCCGAAAAAAAAAATAAAGAATTATGGTATAGCGCCAGGTCTGTACAGGTCCAATTTATGAGATTACAAAATTAATTATTCCGTTCAGTAAATGTTATAAACAAAATTAATTGACATGCCTGGATCGGCATTCTTCAGTCATCCCACATTCTCAAAGATGGAAAGAAAAAAGCGAGATCAAAACATTGTATGTACCTCAAAATGATGCCAACAAAAACTACAGCTCACCACGCCAAAAAACAAGCCCCCATACACCTCCATCAGTAGAAAAATAACAGTCAAGGATCTCAGAAAATGAGAATATAAAAACATTTTTTTTTTTTTTCATAGTACACAATTTTTTAACCAGTAAAATATTAAAAAAAAAAGTCAAATGTTAATGGAACAATAACAACAATAACAAACAAACAAAAAAAAACAAGCAAAAAAAAAAATTGTCCAAAAAGGACGACATATTCTAATAGTACTGAAGGAGTGAAGAACTTCCAAATCCTAGATATCTGAATGAAGCTGAAAAGTGACAACTCCACTCAACATATGTTTCTTGGCCTATAAGTAGAAAGGCTCATTGTAACTACGGTACATGGCCGATGAGGTAGACGTGTAACT
This sequence comes from Oophaga pumilio, assembly GCA_009801035.1. Taxonomy (NCBI): domain Eukaryota; kingdom Metazoa; phylum Chordata; class Amphibia; order Anura; family Dendrobatidae; genus Oophaga; species Oophaga pumilio. The sequence goes on along the minus strand of VIAB01004277.1, from coordinate 40,356 downwards.
GTCCTCGTTGTTTCCTGCAGGTCGTTCCTCCCTCTTCCCGATAGATGATGGTTTGCTTGATGATGGCCACAGTGACCAAGTCAGCGTTCTGAATTCTCCCAATTGCTACTCTGGCCATCAGAATGGAGAACGGATTGAGCGTTTTTCGAGAAAGGTGTTTGTCGGAGGACTGCCGCCCGATATAGATGAAGGTGAGATGTTGTATTTCTTTACCCCTTTTTATCGATTTTCTGTACTAGCCTCCTATTAATATATGATTATTTTGCGCACTGAACTATGCGTTGTGCCCTTTTCTGCTTCTGCTAATGACATTTAGTAGTTTTTAAATGTTGTGTCTCTTTGCAGATGAGATTACTGCCAGTTTCCGTCGGTTTGGTCCCCTGGTGGTTGACTGGCCACACAAGGCAGAAAGCAAATCGTACTTTCCACCAAAAGGTAATTTGATGATTTTTCCCTATGAACATAGATAATTGACAAAAAAAAACTACTAGAACTAAAATGGCTACCACGGACAGGCTTAGCCCAAGCCACGCAGTTTTCTCAGAGGTTGCATGAACTTAGGTCGCGTTCACACGTTCTGCATTTTCACCCACTCCTGGTTTTGGCTTACAAATGCTGAAGTAAAATACTGACCAAATACAGAAGTGGTGACGTGTTTCTATTATACTTTTCCTCTGATTGTTCCGCTCCTGATTATGACTTAAAAATACTGATGTAAAATAGTGAATGTGTGAACGTGACCTCACACAGAGGCTCCAGAGTCGGCTGGTGGTGCAGGCTGGACGAGTAAATGGTCTGCTGGCCTGGTCAGAACCAAGAGCTACGTGTATCTTAAGGCAGGAGACTAGTATTCGGCAAAGGAGGCGAGGTCAGAATCAGAAATATCCACTGGGAATTCAAGAGCAAGCACACAGGAGTTCACCAGAGCTAGTCAAATTATAACTGGCAGTGCGCAGCAGGATTCCAGCCCCAGGCTACACAGCAGAGAGCAAATACGGACAGAAGTTAACTCCTGAGATCCCAGCCTGGACAGAACTACAAGTCCCAGAGGACACAGAACTAGAGTTCACAGCATACAAAAGAACGCTCCACACATTGGTGAAAATAAATATTCACATTTAATCTGCCTTCTGTGGCAACGTTTCGATCCAATGATCTTTATCAAGCAGATTAGATGTGAATATTTTCACCAACGTGTGGAGTGCTGTTCTTTTGTATGCCATGGATTCTACATTGATCCAAGAGGGACTCTTTGGACAGGACGTGCGCCCTCTTATAGGTATGATTGACCCGTGAGTTCTGTGAGGTGCTATGAACCACTATTTTTGTCTCACTCTTGTTGTAGCCAACAGAAGCATAGGCGGGAAGGCCAGGCACTTAGGCTGGTTTCACACTAGCATTCGGGAGTGCTGCGTACTTCCTCCGTTAAGCCCCGCCCACTGTCGCACCTCTTCCATTCAGCTCCGCCTACGTCCACCCTATCTTTAACATTGGGTACGCAGGCCATGCGGATGCGTCATTTTGACGCTGTGCCGACCGCAACAAAATGCAACTGCCCAACGCAAATGTGAAACCAGCCTAATCCAGATGTCAGTGAGCATGCAGTTTTCTGCTAAATCCAACATGAGTCTGTATGCCACTTCTCATCGGTTTCCTGCAAAGTTTGATTTCAGTTATTACAAGTGGTTTTATGAACTAAGGTTTTCAGTAATTGGACCGGCACTGATCAGCAAGATGGCAGGGGGTTTGCTTTAGGGAACGGAATTTCGACCTGTTGCTCATAGTTATGCAATTGAGCAGGGGCTGTTGTATTGACCAAAAACGCCTTTAGCTCCCGCCTACAAATACCGCTGAAGAGTTGGGCACAATATTCTAATTATGACCCCTATCTACTTGACTGACCAAGAGTTATCGCATTTATACCAAAATGAATACCAGCCTCAATGCTCTGGTGTTCCTTAGATAATCAGGCCAGAAGACAACCCAAAATAACCGTGTTGAACCTGTTTTTGACCATCACCCAAAAGACAAGTGTTTGTTTGGAGCACTTGCTAAACCACCTTACTGTCAGCACCATACAGATATTTTTTATTTAATGACTATCTTGGGATAAGATAACAATGTCTAATTATTAAGGAGCCAAATTCTGTTACACCCAGCAGACAACTAAATGGAGGGAGCACTGTATCTCTCCACCAGATTTAGTTGTGACTGTGTCTGGTGCTTTAGCTCACAACCTATTCAAAACAATGAGGCTTGAGCTACAGTACCAGGCACAATACCTACCAAATTAATGGGGCTGTGCCTGGTAAACAAAGAAGGGGAGCACCATGACTCCTTCATTCAGCTGATCATCAGGGGTGACTGAAATCAGATCTCGGACAATAGGATAATAACAGGCCTTGCTTATTAGGACCTTATTTTTGGTACGAAGTGCTTACCATGAAAAAATCAAAAACTCGGACCGATGTTATTCAATAATTTATTTCACTAACCGGATCTGCGTGTGAAAAAATCTGAGCGTGCACTAGTTTCTTCCATAAATCAGATGAGACTCGCCCATTAAAGCCTGTGGATGTGAAAAAAAAATCTGATACCCCATGGAGCCACAGTATAGCATCCGTCTTTTTCGGATACATTACAGTTCTGTAACTCATGAAAGTAAACGGGCTTGTAAATGATTAATAACTGGAGTAAATCTCTGCACTAATGTTAGTCCACAGCTAGAGCAGGCATACCTTACATAAGAATGGCGTGCTTGAAAAATATGTTCAAGTCTCCGCGGCTGCATGTCTCTTGGCAGGTCGGCAGCCGCAAAACATGCAGGGATTGTTTAACCAAACTGGCAATCCCCGCATGTGTTGTGGCTGTCAAACAGCCACGAGACATGCAGCCGCGGGGACTCGAATATAGTATTTGAGCACGCCGAAGACCCTCGATTGGCACAGGAGCATGCTCAGATAACACCTTATCCCAGCACACTCACTCATCACTAATCTCCAATAATAAAAAATAATTTGTTCAATCAAAAAGACATAAAGATGTTTAATAACACTTATAAAGCTGTCCATTATCATATTAAAAAAAAAAAAACAATGCCCACGATAAGGCAGCATAAGGGGCTACCGCTCTCTAGGACCCGTGACATGCTCATATAGCTTTTGTATCTGTTTCATATGTGATGGTTAGTGTTCTTTTATCTGCATTTCTTTATTATTTATTATGTTATCTTTGGTCTTTGATTTATATACGTTTTTTCTTGCGTTGTGGCACAATCCTTAGCATTGGCTGGGATTTATACTGTCCTTGAAACTATGATATTGACTTGCATCATGATGTGACTATTTCAGCCTTTGCCAATTCAACTGGGACGTTTGTTATCTGTCTTATATTATTGGGATATTTTAGCAGGGCTGTGGAGTTAGTAAGCCAAACCTTCGACTCCGACTCCTCAATTTCCATAACTCCGACTCCCTCATACCACGGCTGTGCAGTCAGTAAGCCAAACCTCCGACTCCTCAATTTCCATGACACCGACTCCAACTCCGACTCCCTCATACCAGGGCTGTGCAGTCAGTAAGCCAAACCTCCGACTCCTCAATTTCCATGACACCGACTCCAACTTCGACTCCCTCATACCAGGGCTGTGCAGTCAGTAAGCCAAACCTCTGACTCCTCAGTTTCCATGACACCAACTCCAACTCCCTCATACCAGGGCTGTGGAGTCGGTAAGCCAAACCTCTGACTCCAACTCCTCAATTTCCATTACTCCACCAAAATGGGCTCCGACTCCACGACTCGGACTCCACAGCCCTCTATTTTAGTGGAAAAACCGGCAGGTGATTTGCCTTTATTTCGGCCTCACCCTGCATTGTCATTTTTTGGGATATGTCAGTTGGTATTTTTAAGTGTTTTTAAATATTTTTGCTTACTTTCTATGGTCCATTATCGGAGATCCTTACTTTATACATCATTTCCTTTTTTTTGTAGAATGGTTAGTGTTGTCATCGGCAACATTAATGATGTAATTTATGGACACTCGTTCTGATATATTAGTGTGGGTCTTTTTTTTTTTTAAAGGCAAATATTTAAGCAGGAGGAGCGCGGCGGTCAGAGCCGGCCATTGTCTCTGGTTTCACCCTGGAAGGCAAACTTGTGTTTTGCATCCAGGAAAAGCCGACTGTTGCAATTGTGTGACACTATTTGACTAATCCCTGACAACCTGGAGGTGACTGACTTACGGGTTATTTTAAACATTTCAGTTTATTTATAACAGATCCATGTGGCCTTTTCAGGCTGGGGGACAGCTGCCGGATCTGCAGCGCGGAGACTTGTAAAAGCATCAGGATTTCATTCTCACGCCATGGCCTGAATTTACAATACAAAGACCGTCCCTTCTATGTTAGATAGAGGCATTGTAATTAGCTTTTTCTGCTACTATGTCCTGGATGTGGTAATTATGGGCACTATTTTTTTGTCTGTTTTAATTGCAATTAAAATTTACACCATCCACTACAACATGAAAAAAAAAACACCACGGGGCGATTGACTAACGGGAGATATCTTATGACAGTGGCAGCTGTCGAGGCGCTCTGGTTTGCAAGTTGATGTTTTTATAGCAGGATAAAATGGCCAAGGGTTGGGATCTTAAGACCCCCAAATGAGTCACTGAACCTACTGATTTTGGCTGGACAGGACGACCATCTAATGTGTATGGGGACCATCGATGTGTGTGTGATCCACCAACTATCTCCTAAGGGTGTTTTCACATTGCATTTAGGCACCCGTTCAGTGGCCGGGCTTTACGTCCAAACCACCCGCGAAACAGGATTCGGACGTATGCGGTGACTCGACCAGAGACAATAATGGTGATGGCAGAGTGAAAGTGCGCTTTCAGTCATTTTCGAGAGTGTACGCAGTCTACTACATCTGTGTGTCCGCATCCACTTTCGAAAATTAGGCACAACAGAGCGGATGTTGGCACCATTACAGTGCATACGTCAATCCCATTTTGCGTGGTTTTGGACACAAGCCCCGGCGGGGCCAAGGAACGGGGGGTACCTGATCTCATTGTGAAAGCACCCTAACAGATGATGTCGGGGGGAGGGAAGGATTGGACTGTTGACTGTTTCCATGCATATCCTTTTGTTCTCAGGGAGGTAAGGTTCCTCTGGGAGCAGCATTCTCCTCTCTGCCCATTAAACACACAAGCGCTCGGCCTAGCTACGTGCTCCTGTGTATTGGGAGTCAGGAGAGATGGTTGTCCCCAGAACGAATGTTAGGCTGACAGTTATCTCATGTGTATGGCCAGATTGTGATGACTAGACTAGGTCAGAGTATCTCGAAAATGGCAGGTCTTGTGGGGTGTTTCCAGCATAAAGTAATCAGTAAATACCAAAAGTAGTCCAAGGAAGGAAACGAACAGTCATCATGTTGGTCCCACTATTCAGGAATAGTTTTAGGATCATGGCAAAGAGTTTGAGGTGTTGACTTGGCCTCCAACTTCCCCAGATCTCAGTCTGATTGCGTTCTGTGGAGGCCGCACCTCACTAATTTTGGGATTTAAAGGAATTGCTGATTTGCTGCTTGGTAGCAGATGCCACAAGACACCATCAGAGGTCTTTTGAAGTCTCTGCCTCTGTGGGTCAGAGCTGTTTCGAGGGCATTAGTGGAAGCCTGAATTGGGGATCTATGTTTTACTCTGAAATGCTGTGAGGAGCCGGGAAAGGAGACATAAGCTGTCTGGGCAGGTCCGCTCTCGCTTCACCCCGACCGGCTCTACTAGATTGACTAGTCTCTGTTTATATGTATATAGGGAGAAACCTGTCACTCAGGTCAGGCTGGGCAGGGAGAAGTCTTCAGGGACGCGCCCAGATGACTGCTCTACACCATTCCAGATGGTTTTTAAACCATGGAGAATGGATGTCCGCAGCCTGTCCCTGATCCAGACTATCCATGGTTTAGGCAGGAAGAGTAGCCCAACAGGTTCCCTTTAATTGAGTGACTTTATAAAGACTGCGTACTATATACTGGTACATATGTATGTATTATAGAACACTCGTGTGTAAATGTTAGTCCTCTTTAGGTTAATTCCCGTTTTTATGTCTTTTTTGCCGCAGGTTATGCATTTCTTCTCTTCCAAGAAGAAAGCTCAGTCCAGGCGCTCATTGAAGCCTGCATTGAAGAAGACTCCAAACTTTACCTGTGCGTTTCTAGCCCCACCATCAAGGACAAGCCAGTAAGTGACCAGGCACCAGATCTAATGCAATGTCCACAAGATGGTAGACCCGAGACCCTTCATTATTATGTCACGCCTCCATTCTGTCCCTGTAGAAGCCACAGCGAGCCCGATGATGGCCGTATTTGCCAGTCTATACTGGGTCATTGCCCATGTGTATGAATGGCAGTGATACTGATTAATTTTATATATGCCCCCAAATTTATCTCCTGGGTTGTCAGCAATACATGTAAGAATATATTCCATAACTAAGAAAGCCTGAGCAGAGGCGAAAACTTAAAAGGAAGTTATATTTAAAGGGAATGTGCCGCCAGGATTTTGCTACCTAATCTGAAAGCAGCATAATGTAGAGACACAGACCCTGATTCCAGACATGTATCACTTGCTGTTTTAACAGCAGGAGATTATCATTAGAGGACTAGCAAACCTACTGCAAAGTAGTCTAACCCTGCCCCCACCACTGATTGGCAGCTTTCTGTGTACACTGTGCATAGGCAGATAGCTAACAATCAGTGGTTATACAGAGCTCAGCATTCAGAGCACTGCTAGATCTGCAGCAGATAAAACGGTGATTGTATAAAAAATAATATAGCCAGCAGTTCAGTAAGGGACACCGCTGAAGTCAGGGTCTCTGTCCCTACAGCAAAACCTGATGATAGATTCCCATTAAACTTTAGAGGAGAAAAAGAATACGTATTTACCGTCAGAATCCATTGCTGCGGGCCAGTCTCCACCAGAGCGGAAGTGATGTTATCACGGCCACCGTTTTTTTGGCCGCAGGGTCAGGGGCCGCAGGGTCAGGGGACTGGCGGTCGGGAAATAATTGCATCTGGTCCAGTGGCGAATGTTAGGGCTTCAGCAGGGAGTGGTTTGCAGGGGTTAAGTATTTTTTCTTTTTCTTTACCCTGTGAAATACAAAAATTTACATAAAAATCCCTTTAAATTAATGCCAGCTCTTCTTGAGATCGTTTGTCAGCGGTGTTTCTGGAGGCAATAGATTTGTCGTGTGACTACCTGTAGTGGATTTCTCTACTTTAAAGCTTATTGATGGTGTATGCCATGACTTTTTTTTTTTTTTTTTTTTTTTTTTTTTTTGTTCCAGCAGCTTTCTATTCCTGAGAACACTCTTCAGTGTGTGTAATCTAGTCTTTTTTATCCAACTTAGTGTGACCTTCCCCCGAGAATAGAGTTGATAACCACACCCACTTGGGCAAAAAGACTAGATTTACATTTAAAACCCCTTCCCATTCTCAAGATCCTATTCTAATATATAGTAGGTGTAATAATATTAGCATATACCTCCAATTAGAAATGTAGTATAGTTCTACTTATTAGCTGTCACTTACCCCATGGGCAGGGCATTCAGGTGACTTAGATATCCATGGTTACAACCACTCATATAGTAACAGGTAGTTGTTATGGTCGTAACCATGAATACCTAAGCTATTGCATTGCCCTGCACATGGGGTAAGCGACTTAGCCAATCAGAAGAACTATACTACATTTCTAATTGGAAATATTTATTGTAATAATAACAATAACATCTACTACAATGTGGGATAGGATCTTGGAGTTGGGAAAAACCCTTTAAGGAATCTCAGGAATACAGAAGCCCAGGAACAAAAGAAATATACATACATTTCTTTAATGTTTAATCCAAGTGACAGGCCCTCTTTAAGGCACTGTATATATTATGGCAATGTATAAATTGTGCATATATATTAAGGAAGCACATAGATTTATTTTTTTTACTATATTTAGGTTGTACATAAGGGACATGACACAGATATTGGAAGATATTTCATAGATACAGGAAATGCTTATAGGAATAGGAAAAGGTCACAAGATTATTTCATTGGACTAATTTTTTTTTCCCGTTGAATAGGTTCAGATTCGTCCCTGGAACTTGAGTGATAGCGACTTTGTGATGGACGGGTCACAGCCACTTGATCCCCGGAAAACAATATTTGTAGGAGGAGTCCCAAGACCTTTGAGAGCAGGTAAAGGGTTAGGCTGGAGTCACACTTAACGTATAAAAATACGGTCCGCTTTCTACGGACGAGAATCGCAGAAATGTTCCCTGAACAGTGATC
>VIAB01004276.1:76182-87865 GCA_009801035.1 Oophaga pumilio | reverse complement strand
CTATTTTTTGCAGTTTCTCCTCAGCTACCGAAACATAACACACTCCTTAGTGGAGCTGAAGATACAAGGAATTTTTACTGAAGACAGTGAGGAGGAATGGTATTTATTGAGGGCACAATTTGAAGGGAGTACAGTGTGAAGAGGGGGCAGTGGCACAGTATGGAGAGTGGGCATTGAGAGCAGTGGCATTTAAGGTCGGTATGGAAGGCGAGCATTCCCTTTCATCTATCATGTGTAAGAAAGGGCTGTTCTAGGAGATAAGGCAAAGGTGAAGGCCCCTGCATCTTCAGGGGCTGCAGAGGGGGGAAACTCGCCCAAAAGAAAAAGAAACTAAACAAAATCCCACCTACTCTTCAGGCTATTTTCAACCTTAGCAATTATACACTGACCACCAGTGAAATTAGCCTATTGAACAAAGGTTTAAAATACGCACCAGCCAGTAAATTTGACAAATTTCAAGCCTTTATTGGGATAAAAATGTTCATGAGGAAACTAGCGATTAAGAAACATTTCATGAAATCCAATGTCAGTTCACTAAACAATCAAATACCCCAGTCTATATATGTATACACCTCCCTACGGAATAAATCATATTTTCATCCTCTACATGAATACTCTGACTCAATGGAAACATTCCAGAAAAATGTCACAGATGACAAACGGAAAATAAACGACAAAAGATGCACCAAATTTAAATTCAACCTATCCTTTCATGAAAGAAAGGCCATCAGGTCCTCACAAACTAATAAAGGACTAGTCATTCGCCCAGCCGATAAAGGTGGGGGGATCGTAATTCTGGACCAAAAAGACTACCACAAAGAAGCACTACGTCTCCTTAATGACACCCGCACTTATGGCTGACTAAATAAGGATCCCACTGATATGTTTATCAAGGAATTAAAGAATTTCACCACTAAAGCCTTCGATAGGGGTATTCTAAATAAAAATGAATATGAGTTTATCAATATCACTTCACCCAGGTTAGCGGTTTTCTACTATCTACCTAAGATCCACAAAAGTCTGACAAATCCACCAGGACGTCCTATTATATCTGGAATAGGTTGTTTCACGTCCAATATGTCCCGCTATGTGGATCTACTTCTGCAAAAATTACTACCTCAATTCCCATCTCATTTAAAAGACAGTACACATGTCCTTACACTATTGCAAGAAATAAAATGACAAGACCACTTTATCCTTGGAACTCTTAATATCACAGCCCTATATATGGTTATTGAACACAAGAAGGGCTGTGAATCAGCAATCTACTTCCTAAATAAACTCTCACCTCCACCGAAAGAGCAAGTAGATTTTTTAGGGGACTGTATGAAATTAATTTTAACACATAATTACTTTAAATATGAGGCTCACTACTACACCCAGCAGTGGGGCACTGCCATGGGGACCAGGTTCGCGCCTAGTTACGCCAATCTCTACGTTGGTCGATGGAAGGAGGAGACCATCTACCACGATGGCGTGATGAGGGCGGACCTGGTCCTCTGGCAACGTTTTATCAATTATGTTATTTTAATCTGGTCTGGGGGAAGACAGTCCCTCAGTGAGTTTTTAAATGATATTAATAAAAATGAATATTTTTTGAACTTCACAGCCACAACCAGCACAGAAACCATCAATTTTTTAGACCTAAAAATCTTTATTGAAAACTCCACCATACATACTAGCACGTTCAGAAAACCAACTGATACAAATAGCTTCATCCCCATAGACAGCTGCCATCTCCCAAGCTGGCTGCTAAATATCCCTAAGAGTCAATTTATGTGACTACATCGCAACTGCTCAAAACTAGAAAATTTTCAAATTGAAGCTGAAGAGCTGTCTAAAAAATTCCTAGAAAAAGGATATGATAAACAATTAATAGCCACATCACAAAATCTAGTGGAGAATATTCCCCGATTGAATCTTCTCCACAAAAAGAAAGAAACCAAGGATAACATGGATTCTTTCCCTATTATAACGCAGTACAACTCCAATGCTAAAATATTAACCCAAATAGTTAAGAAGCATTGGCACCTACTAAAGGATGATAAAATTTTGGGAACACACCTGCCTGATTGTCCCCAATTCATATATAAGAAGGCCCGAAAATTGGGAAATATGATTGCACCGACCGTACAATCAAAGCTCCTCCATAATCATTCTACTTTTCTAAAAAATCCTATTAATGTTTTTTTTCCTTGTGACACACTAATGCCTGAAGCCTCACCAACAAAATGGCGGAATTATAATTAATTTTGTTGGAACATAATTATGACATGGTGGGGATATCTGAGACTTGGCTGGACGAGAGCCACGACTGGGCGGTTAATTTACAGGGCTATAGTCTGTTTAGAAATGACTGTAAAAATAAGCGAGGTGGGGGTGTGTGTTTATATGTAAAATCATCCTTAAAACCCATCCTGTGTGATAATATCTGTGAATCTAATGAAGATGTAGAGTCTCTCTGGGTGGAGATTAGGGGAGGGGGGAAAAATAATAAATTACTGATAGGGGGTTTGTTATAAGTCTCCTAAAATAATGAAAGCAACAGAGAATTTCCTCATAAAGCAAATAGATGAAGCAGCGACTCAAGGAGAAGTCATTATTATGGGGGACTTCAACTACCCTGAAATACATTGGGGAACAGAAACCTGCAGTTCTAGCAAAGGTAATAGGTTTTTGACAACTATGAGAGACAATTACCTTTCACAACTAGTTCAGGACCCAACAAGAGCGGGGGCACTGCTAGACCTAATATTAACCAACAGGCCAGACCGCATATATGCACATATGCAGCCACACGCTCCGGTCCGGGTGCACGCGGCAGCGCCAGATGTTGATGCGAGTTTCTCGCTAGTCTGACCCTGGCCATATAGTGACATACAATCCAGATCAAAAATATAAATCCAACTAATATTGGGAAAGCCTGATAAAACACCGATGTATATACAGTACATATTAGCTCCATATATAGTAAAACTATTCAAATATTCCCCTATATTGGTAGGATTCATATTGTTTGATCTCTAGCATATTGGGCAATGCACTGCAATGGAAGCTGGCAGTAACAGCCACCACTTGGAAGGTCACAGAATGTTGGAATTGTTGATTCTGCACCCATTAGATACTTCATGTGAGGCAGCTAAGTCTAACAAGCGATCTGCCTGTGTAAGGGTGTGTTTCCACGGTCAGTAAATGCTGCGTGTTTGACGCTGTGTACTGGCGCAGCGTCAAACACGCAGCGTCCAGATGTTACAGTATAGTGGAGGGGATTTCAAGAAATCCCATCTGCACTATGCGTAAAAACACGCAGGCGGCAGACCTGCGTTAACGGACATGTGGCGCGTCTTTTCAGATTGCAGCATGTCCTTTTCCCTTGCGGCGACACTCCGTCGCCGCAAGGGAAATAACACAGGTCAATATAGCGCTGCAGTGATTCCGGATGTGTTCAATGAGCACATCCGGATTCACCGCGCATTCAGAAGGGGGCGGAGCTTTGGGCGGAGCGGACTTTCCGCTCCGTCCAAAGTGCCAGATCTCCGCACCGTGGAAACACACCCTAACACTGCCAGCTCTCATACAATGCAATATATATCTATCTATATCTATGCAATATATATATCTATTGCATTGTATGAGACCAGTGATCAGAGAAATAAAAAATGAAGTCCCATGCAGGGACCAAGTAAAAAAGTAAAAAAAATGTTTTAAAACTATTAAAAAAAATCACAAAATAAATTAAAAAAAGAAAAAAAATATTAAACCAATAAATACATATATTTGGTATCGCTGCATCCGGATCGAGCCGACCTATAAAACTGTGACAGTAGTTAACTCCTTCAGTGCACAGCGTAAAAAACACGCAAAAAAAACGAAGCAAAAACCTTTGCTTTTTCATCATGTAGCCAAACAAAATGTAGAATAAAACGCGATGAAAATGTCAAATCGAAATAAAAATGATAGCGATGAAAATGTCATCTTGTCCCGCAAAAAACAAGCTGCCATACAGCTCCAACAGCAGAATAATAAAAAAGTTATAGCTCTCAGAATAAGGAGATGCAAAAATAACTATTTTCTTCTATAAGATAGTTTTTATTGTCAAAAAGCAGCAATACATAAAAAAAATAAACTTGGTATCACTGTAATTGTACTGACCCGAAGAATAAAATTCCTGAATTGCTGGTGTTTGATCATTCCGTCTCCTGAAAATCAGAATAGAATGCAATCAAAAAATGTCATGTGCCCGAAAATAGTACCAATGAAAACGTCAACTTGTCATTCAAAAAAGAAGATATCACATGACTCTGTCGGACGAAATATGGAAAAATTATAGTTCTCAAAATATGGCGATGTAAAAACTAGTTTTCGCAATACAAAGCGTCTTTTAGGCCCCTTTCACACGTCCGTGTCTCGTGTACGTGTTGTGACAGTTTTCACACGTACTAGAGACACGGACTCACGAAGACCCATTGGGGTCTATGAATGGGTCTATGCACATGTCAGCGTGTTTTCATCGACCGTGTGTCCGTGTGCACAACACGCATACATGTCCATTTTCACCGGGAAACATGGGCCACAAAACGTGCCGCACACGTGCACACAGAGAACAGTGCACACTGTCCTCCGTGTGCACGGACAGCTGCCGGGGAAGTAGCGCTACTGTAAGCTGCTGTTCCCCAGCGGCTGGTGCTGAACGTGGCTGTCATTCTCCCATGCTCTGCCAGCGAGCAATGCGATCAGGGGAGAATAAATGAAAGAAAAACCCAACATGGGGTCCCCCTTATTTTTTGAACCAGCCCGGCAAAACTCACAGGCTGGATATGGCCCCCCCAGCCAAAAAACAGCAGCCTGCAGCTGCCCAGAAAAGGCTCATCTATTAGATGCGCCAATTCTGGAGCTTTGTAGGGTTCTTCCCACTTGCCCTGTGGCAAGTGGGGTAATAGGAGCTTAATGTCCCCTTTCTATTGTAAGGTGACATTAAGCCCAGCTAAGTAATGGCGAGGTGTCAATAAGAATAAAGTATTTTAATGAAATCATTCATACACCACACAGTTTGCCATCTTTATTATACTGCTAATCCCAGCAAAGCCCTTGATCTCGTGTAAAAAAAAAATAATAAACCAACAATATACCATACCTGTCCAGCATTCAGTCCCATGGCGTAATCCATATCTGGGGAATGTACAGTTTACAACCGGAGCGATGCTAATGCTATTACTCCGGCTGTAAACTACTGGGGAATGAATGAGAAGCAGCGGTCACAGGCTCAGTGACTAGCAGTGACGTCCCTGAGTCTGTACTCGCTGCCATCATGAACTCCTGTGACCTCAGCACCATGGGAAAATGCAAGTGATGAGGTCACTGTGACAGAGCTTGAACTGCCGTAACCTCATCACTTGCATTTTCCCATGGTCCTGAGGTCACAGGAGTTATTGCCAACAGCGAACACAGACTCAGTGACGTCACCGCTAGTCACTGAGCCTGCGTTCATCCATTCTCCACTGCTCGCGTTGATCGCCGGCAGAGCAGAGAAGAATGGATGAAAGCCACGCTCAGCACCTGCCGCAGGGGAACAGCGCTTACAGTAATGCTACTTCCCCGGTGGCCGTCCACGTGGTACTGATGCGGCACACGGGTGACACACGGTTTCCACACGTGTGCCGCACGTAGTACACATGGATATCTCCGGTACCGGAAATATACAGATGTGTGAAACTGGCCTTAGTGTGTAACAGCCGCCAAACATAAAATTTCGATACAAATCTGGCATCGCTGTAATCGCACCGATGCAAAGAATAAAGTCGCCTAATCACTTATACCGCACGAGGAACGGCTTAAAAAATAAACAAAAAACAATTCTTCACCTACTATTGAGTTGTTCATTTTACCTCACAATTCTTCACCTACTATTGAGTTGTTCATTTTACCTCACAAAGATCGCAGTAGTGCTCGGCTCACATTTATCCTGTGTTCTGCGCTGAGCACTTGCATTGGGGTTTCTGTGTAAATCTCTTATATACGTAAATCAGACCGAACCCCATGAGGAAAACTCCCTATATTGAGGCAGATAGAGGCACTGTAGATGCCATAGGACCTGTGATCCGGCGGTGTCCATCTTTTTAGTCATGCATGAATGTGCGGTCCACCAGTTTTGAACACTTCTGAAAAGAAGGACACCTCTGAACAGAGGCCAGACGGAGTCCAGAGTAACTCTGCTGCCTCATTATAGTGAATGGATCCCTTGGGGGTTTCATCTGAATCACGTCACTCTGAGATTTAGATGGAAACCCCAAAGTAAGTGCTCAGCATTGAGTGTAGATAAATGTGATCCCAAAGGTTATATAAAATGTTCCCAATAAAAGCTTCAACTCATTCCACACAAAAGCAAACCCTCACTCAGGTTCGTCATTTGTTAACAGAAATAGAGGAGGCTTCTACGTTACTGGTAGTACAAAGGCTCTGGAAAAGCGCCATGGCTCCTCACCCCCTAAAAGAATTTCAGCAAATTCTGCACTCCTAAATTCAAATGCCCTCTCTCCATTCTGAGTCCCAGTGTGCTTAATCCACATTTAGCGTCGACATGTTTGGCATTTCTGTAGAGATGATAGTCCGCCTAATTTATGGGTGCATGTCTCCAGTAGCATGGGCTGGGCATAACATACTGGTCACTAAAGCGTACTGGTCAATACAACAGAGAACACCAAAAGAAGGGAGTGTAAGTACCATAGAAAATATTTTATTCAATAATATTCAAAAACGATGCAAATAGTGTAATATATTAAGGTGATAAATATAATAAATAGCTTTTGGAAAGAAAAAAGTATATGAGGGATATGTGAGTGAAAATATGTAAAAAAAGGGGGGAGGGTTGAGAAAATATGCAAATAAAACGGCTCACACAAGGAGCATAATATATATTTGTGGGATAAGTAAGATAATAATATATGTATAGGGTGAAAAAGCTGAGTACATATTGTACCGATCAATAGAATAAGCACTATACATACCATAAAAAATAAAAATAAAAAAAAATTAATAAGAAGTAAAAATGACAAAATAGTCCAAAGGGCCAATATTGGCCTAATAAAGTCCAATATTGCTGAATAGGAAAAACTCTTCATTATAAAGGGATGTGATCCATATTGTCCATCAAGAAGTGGCAAATTGAGACATGAGAGGCGTCCATCAAGCCCGAACACCGGTCAGAAACCAAGTGGAAAGTCTAAATCAAAGAGAATATAAGATATAAATATATGGCATAAGTATAAAAACAAAAATAAAAATAACACATGAAATTGTTATTAAAATGAAAAACAAATGAAAAGACAAATTCAAAAAACAAATGAGAAAGCCCCCCAAAATAAAACCCCAACAAATTAAATATGAAGGCTAATGGAAACTAACATGAATGGTTCAAAGAAATGATCGAAACCCAAAATTCTCATTGAGACCTGATGGATTCACAGTATTAAGCCTGTAGATCCATCTGCTCTCAACCCTAGATAGCAACTTAAAAAGGTCCCCATACCTCTGGCCCAAGGATACCTGATCGATGGTTCTAAAAAAGAGCTTGCTTGCATCGCATTGATGATGTTGTAAAAAATGTTTGGGTAGAGTCTTGAGTTGTTCATCCTCTTTTGCTGTCTTTGCCCTTTCAATGTCTCTGATATCTTCTCTTACACAAACTCTAAATTCCCTTGTAGTCATGCCAATATAAATTTTTTTACAAGGATTTTCTGCATAATACATAATGCCGTTAGAAGAACAAGTGAGGTGATGTAAGATCTTATAATACCGATTTCCATCAGAGTTTCTAAATTCTTTAGATTTTATCATATTTTTGCAAGCTTTACATGATGTACATGGAAAGAAACCCCTGATAGTAGAGGAATAATCATTTGAGGCCTTAGAGTCAGTAGAATAATTACTCTGGACAAGCATATCGCCCAGATTTTGTGATCTCCTGGCAGTAACCGCTGGGCGGGGAGGTAAAATGTGTTTTAAAATAGAATCCATTTGGAGTACAGTCCAATGCATGTTTACAATTTGAATCAATTGATCCCATTGTATGTTACATGTAGTAATTAAACAAATTGGTTGAGTATTGGCATCCATGGAAGTTCCTTATATAGAAGTTGGTTTTGAGGAATTTTGATAGCCCTATTATATCCTCTCCTAATCTGGCGATGGCTGTATCTTCTGTCACTAAAGCGTCTGTATAAATTCCAAGCCTGTTTTTTAAAAGTGGCTTCTGAAGAGCAAATTCTCTTCAAACGTAAATGTTGGCTGATAGGTATAGATTTAATGGTTGACCGTGGATGGGAAGAACTTGCATGCAGTAATGTATTGGTAACGCTTGGTTTTCAGTAAACATCAGTTGAAATTAATCCATCTGGGGAGACTCTTATATCAACATCCAGAAAAGCTGGCGACCATGAGAAAAGGTTAACTTAATATTGCGATCATTTTTATTAAGAGATGTCATAAAAGAATTTAGATCTTCAATTGAGCCTTCCCAAATAAACAAAACATCATCTAAATATCTGATGCAATGGTGGACATTTTCAATATGATTTGGGGGATTAGTTTGAAAAATAACCCTCTCCCATGCTCCCAGAAAAAGATTATCATATGAGGGGGATCAGGCCACCCCCATAGCTGTGACCTGTGTCTGAAGATATACCTGGTTCTTGAAAATGAAGCAATTGTGGGTAAGAATAAACTGTAGAATTTTCAATAAAAAATCAATCAATGACCTATCCAGATTGCTCATCTCCAAGAACCAAGTTACAGTTCAATTCCATCAGAATGTCTAATCAGCAGTTACCAAAACCATATTCTCTTGCAGCTGCAATCCATCTAAATAGCGCAAAGCAAATGTCGTATCCTTATTGTAGGAGGGAATAATGGTTACCAGAGGTTTTAAATAATAATCCAAAATCTGGCAAGCAAATTCACATGGCCCCTCATTGCCTGAAACTATGGGCCGGCCCGGTGGATCAATGTCATTTTTGTGGATTTTTGGTGGCAATTAAAACGTTGGTAAACGTGGTTTATGATCAATAAAAGTATCCATCAATTTATTGGGAATAATGCCACTGTAAAAAGCCCCAACAATAATATCAGATAATTCCTGATAGTAAATAGGTATTGAATTAGTTGGTAATTTTTTGTAACACAATTTATCATTAAGCAATTTACTGGTTTGTTTCTCAAAAAGGGTATTAGGCCAAATTACAAGGTCTCCACCCTATGCCAGTGATTCGTTATGCTAGTTGTATTTGTTGACATGTGGTTGAACCTTATTTAGACACAATATATGGGTTTGGCCTCCCTCTTTTTGGTCACAGTTGTTGCAGCCTCTGCAATTATTCTCTTTTTCTATGTATATGGTATTTTTAAATGATTATTGAATAAAATATTTTCTATGGTACTTACACTCCCTTCTTTTGGTGTTCTCAGATATTTTAGAGTTTATGTACCTTTATTTACATTTTGGGCTAATGTTTGGTTGGTCAATACTACAGCAGCTTGCAATTTTCACTCAGCTACATCCACTGCTGCTTGTTTCTGGAAAACACTTATGGAGTCAAAATTGTAACTACAGCTGTAGATAAATTCCCAAAGGGGTGTAATTACCAAAATGGGGTCACTTGAGGGGGGATTCTGCTTTTCTGGCATTTAGGGGCCCTGTATATGGAGTCCAGAAACTATTCTATAATAATTTGTTCTCCAAGAGTCAAATAGCGCTCCATCCCTCCTGAGTCTCGTAGTGTGGATAAGCAGTACTGTACAGCCACATATAGGGTATTGACAAGTTCAGCAGAAATTGTGTGACACATTTTAGCACCATTTTTACCCATTTCCCAGTGTGAAAATGTAAAATCTAGGGCAAAAACAATTTTTTTTGCGATAAAAATGTAAACATTTTTTCTTCACTGCCTGTTTTGCACGTGCCTGCCTATTTCCTGTTGGCACAATGCGATGCCTTGCACTCATTGCTCTTTTTTCCTTTTTTTTTTCTTTTCTTCCATAGGGTTATTTAGGTCCTGTGACTGCAGGTCCTTCTATAC
Organism: Oophaga pumilio; assembly: GCA_009801035.1. NCBI lineage: Eukaryota > Metazoa > Chordata > Amphibia > Anura > Dendrobatidae > Oophaga > Oophaga pumilio. The sequence continues at coordinate 77,795 of VIAB01004276.1, read as the reverse complement.
TTAAGAGACACCTGGGAGGTGGTGCGGTCAAGCCTCTTTTTAACCATGTAATTTTCCAACATTGCTCTATTATATAGAGGCTTTTTCTGCCCCACTTCATATGTTATTTTGTGTGTCCCTTCAGTGGCTACCAGCTGTACATTTGTGTGCTGAGCCTGGCCTTTCTTTGCCTTCTGGTGGTCGATATGTAATTGGTATGGCAGGGTGCCTATCCCCTACACGTGCATTACTACCTGTCATTTCTGGTTGCATGTCGCCTATCTGTCTAGCAATTTGATCAGCCTCTGCATGCATCTACCCAGAGGTTACTGACAATAGGGTTATACCGGCCTTTCTTTTCCAGGTAATGGTCATTATTCTCCCGTCATTTTGCACTCATTATGTGACTATTTTATAAATTTTGTCTCATCCCAATATATGTCCTTTTGTAGTTAATAAAATTGTGTCTATTTATGCAGCAATTGGTGACTTAACGTTTCTCCGTTTTTCCCTTTTGAAAATTGCAAACTTGGGGTCAAAGCAACATTTTAGTGGAAAAAATAGTATTTTATTTACTCAGCCCAATTTTTTACAGGTTTGTGAATCGCCTGAGAGGTAAATATACTCAGTACTCCCCTAGATTAATTCCTTGAGCGGTGTAGTTTACAAAATGGGATCACCTGTGGGGATTTCTGCTGTTTTGGCATGTCAGGGGCAAGTCAAATGTCACAAAGTATCTGCAACCTATTGCAGCCAAAATAACGGTCATTCCCTTTCCAGCCCTACCATGTGCCAAAGTAGTAATTTTTCAATGAATATGGGTTAGCTGCATACTTTACAAAAATTGCACAACAAATTTTGACATCCCGTTTCTTCTATTACTATTGTGAAAATGTTAAAAAATGGGGCTGAAACAACATTTTTGTTGGGAAAATGTGTTTTTAATTTTCACAGCTCTACATTATAAAATTCTGTGAAGCCTCTGAGGGTTCAAAGTGCTCACCACACATCTAGATAAAATCTTTGAGGGGTCTAGTTTCCATTTGTGGGGGGTTTACGCTGTTTAGGCACCTCAGGGGCTCTCCAAACATGACATGGTTTCAGCTATTGATTCAAGACAATTTTTTATTTCAAAAGTCAAATGGCGCTGCTTCCCTTCCAAGCCCTGCCATGCACCTAAATAGTAGTTTTCCTCCACATATGTGGTATCAGTGTACTCAGAAGAAATTACAAAACAAATTTAGGGGTCCACTTTTTCTTTCTACCCTTGTGAAAATAAAAAAAATTAGGCTAAAATAACATTTTTGTGTAAAAAATGTGTTTTTTAAATTTTCACGGCTCAACATTATAAAATTCTTTAAAGCCCCTGAGGATTCAAGGTGCTCATTGCACATCTAGATAAAAGTCCTTGAGGGGTTTAGTTTTAAAAATGGGGTAATTTGTGGGGGATTTCCGCTGATTAAGCACCTCAGGGGCTCTCCAAACGCGACATGGCATCAGCTATTAATTAAAGCTAATTTTGTATTCCAAAAGTCAAATGGCGCTCTTTCCTTTCCGAGCCGTGCCATGTGCCCAAACAGTAGATTTCCTTCACATATATACAGTGCCTACAAGTAGTATTCAACCCCCTGCAG
>VIAB01004276.1:45001-58259 GCA_009801035.1 Oophaga pumilio | reverse complement strand
CATACCAGGATAGGAGGGGGCCAGCACATACCAGGATGGGAGACAATATACCAATAAAAATGTTAGCCACCCAGGCATAGAACGGGTTCAATAGCTAGTGTATATATATACAGCTCTGGCAAAAATTAAGAATTTAATCAATATTGCAGTGAACACAAGACCAATTTCCAATATTTTAACAAGACTAAATTTTATAGAACATTTTTTTTATTCATAACATGAAAGTAATGTAAATAATATAACTCATTACAAAATCTTCAGTTTTACTCAAATTAGTTGATTAAAAAATTACTACACCCCATCTAAAAAACAACTACATATAGAATTTTGTATGACCTCCATGATTTTTAAGGACAGCACCAAGTATTCCAGGCATGGAATGAAGAACATGGTGACATCTTTTTCCATTCTACAACAATGACGTCTTACAATCTGGATACTGGAAGGAAAGAGATGCTCAAATTGTCTCTTCTGAATTCCCCAAAGGTGTTTGGGTTCAGATAAGGAGACATACTTGGCCACTGAATCATTTCCACACTGTTATTCTTCAGAAATTCAAAATTGGCCTTAGATGTGTGTTTTGGATCATTGTTATGTTGGAAAATTGCACGTCTACCAAGAGTGTGGAGTGATGGTAGCATCTTCTTGAAATGTAGCACCACGACACCAACAGGACTCATGTAACCCCAAAAAAAGGACAGTGCCACCACCATGTATCACTGTAGGAATCATGCATTTTCCTTTGCACTCTTCACCTTTGTGACACCATACAATTTTAAAGCCATCAATTCCTAAAACATAGTATAGAGTCCCACTAATTTTCATATTTTTCAGCATGGACACTAGAAAATTGTAGGTGGGCTTTTTTGTGCATCGTCTTTAGGAGAGGCTTCTCTTGTGAACTACACCCATGCATGCTCTAACGCTGCAGTCTATGCTGTATTTTATCATAGTTAATACTCACCTCGGTTTTACTTTCTACTGTAGCTAATGGCAGTTGCATGTCGATTTTAATGAACCTATGTCATCAAAAGACGCTCCTGTTTAGGTGTTAACTTCAGTGGTAGTCCTGGTTGTCTTTGTGAGAAGGTTGCAGTTCCATTTTTGTTAAATATTTGCATACTTTTGCTACAGTATTCTGACTGAAAAGTAAAGCTTTGCTGATCTTCTTGTAGTCTACACGTTTTTGGGTAAAGAAATTATTTTCTTTCTCAGGTCTTGTGGCATTTCTCTTCCATGTGGTGCCATTGCTGAAAGCATGAAATAGAAAGGAGTATTCTTTGATAAGTAACATCCCTTTTATAAATAACTGCCTGCTGGACACTTGTCTAGTGAATAATTAGACTTAACTGTGGTTGAATTCTTGTTAATTTGAATTTTGTAGTATAAATTTTAGCATTGCTCCTATAACTTTCATTAGGTTGTACTAATTTTTGCAACAAGATTTTGAGTTAATTTGTTAGAAAAATAACTTTTTTTTGGGTGAGGAAAATAACAAATCTTGTTTGCAATCAATGGCCCATAGTTGTGGAAGTATTTTATGATATGCTTGTAACGAATGGAAGCGGAGGCAGAGGTGGTGAAGTTCACATACGTTTTTATTTTTTAATGTGGAACCTCGAGACCGCGGTCCGGGGGGCTCCGAAGGGGGCGTAACTAGTGAGCCCCGGGTACCCGTAGTAAGGCCCCTCGAACAGGACCAGAATGGAATACCCGGAGGACACAGGTGCTACCTCCAGTTAGACCCCGGACACGTGGCAGCTGTCCCAGAGGGACCAAAAGGGTAACAAGTATTTACAGAGTCCGTGGAAAGTTCTTGACGGAGAAGGGTAAGGTCCTGGTCCAGAACGGATGGTAGAAGGCTGGCTTCAGTGACCTTGTCACGGTCCACGGGTACGGATGGCTGATGGCGGAACGGGATGACACTTGCGCCAGTAATAGCCGAGATTGTCCAGATTAGCCAGATACGGGTTAGCAATGATCTGAGGAGACAAACAGTATCAGCGAAGCACAGAGACTGCAGAAGCAGCGCAGACAGAACAGGAACAGAACCGGATGTAGCAATGATAGAACACGTTGCTCCGGCACTCCCCTAATGGTGGAGTGACCAGATATAGTACCGAGTGCGCAGCCATTAAATAATTAGCTATTTCAAAAAATGCACGCTGCCCCTTTAAGAGAGGCGGTGGGCGCGGCCTCGCGCCCTAAGCCGACTGTCTGGAGGCCTGCCAGCAGCGTGCCAGGAAGTGGAGAAGGACTCAGGACGCCGGAGAGCAGATGGGACAGGAGACCCCAGCCCATGCACAGACCGCCGCAGAGGGACAGCCCGAGGAACAGGTGAGTGAGCAGAACGGAGTGCAGAGGCAGCGCTGGGACCGGGTGTAACAATGCTCTACTATACAAAATTTTAATGCAAGAAGGAAACTAAAAGTTTTGTGATAAATCTGTTGGGGTGTACTCATTTATGATGAGCACAGTATCTATACACAATAAAAGAAAATGAGTAATGGATAATAGATAGCAAATATTGTGGCAATGGGTAAAGGTGGTTGGGAGAAGTAAACATGTTCTAGTATGAAAGCACACTTACCCTAGGTATTCTAAAGAAGATATGCTAGTAGATTTCACAATTCAAAGTGCATACATTATTAAATATAAATATATCTTAGACCTTATGAGTTTGGTGTCCTTACAATAAAAATTAATGTCAGTATCATTGTACAATACTCCTATTATTATAAGCATTTTATACATTCTGGGATTACAAACAGCTTGTTAGGGAAAACTTTCAAAAGCAATGATACAGCCATTCTCTCATTGATTTTTTAAAGTGAGTACATCACAAGTAAGTACACCATCTCTTAACTAATGCATGAAGTTTTATATCGTGGGGAATCTGGTGACAAATCCCCTTTATCTATAGCATATATTTTACACTTCAGTTTCCTCATATGAAGTTGGGATGATACTTTCGCATTTTTATTCTATGAATTCAAACTTATTATATAATTATTTATGCAAGCCAACATAGTTGATTAAGAAGAAATAATAACTGTGAGCACCAAGGGATCCTCTTTCAAGGGATTGTAGGCATTAAAAATGTTGAGAAAGCACAAGTAAAATATCACAGGAAATAATTTAGAAACTTAGTCATAATGTGTGTTTAGCTACCTGTGCAACTCCCATTATCACAACATCCTGACCACGTAGCCGTAGGTAAAAACAAAAGCGACCTGTCATCAGACTATGTGTTGCTATGCAAGGACAGTATATATAGAAACAAGACTGCCTAACTTAGCCAGAATTCCAGAAAATATTGTGCCGTTTAACTAAAAGGAGTGATAAAAAAATAAACTGGATCCAATGTTTACGGGACCAGGGTATGTATGTGTGACACCCCAGAATCCGGTTGCCACGGTGACATTTTAGGGGTGATGTCATACCTGGAGTCAATGGGGGATCTCCATACCAGGTAATACACAGCATGCATCGCAATTCCTGCTCCAGGCCAGAGGGGGGAGCTCTAGACCTGACATCAGGGGAGCTGTTCTCCCTGGTAGGGAGGAGGAATCAGTTAAGTCTGTTTGGCAGTTGGTCGGTGGAGAGGGAAGGGACAGGAGCAGAGTCAAGGGCTCTGGGGCATTAAAGCTGCGTGGAGCTGACCCCGGAGCGGGGCGCTGACCAAAAAGGACGCCAGAGTCCTTGGCTGGGTGGGTGCTGTACGCCCCGACAGCTGAATCTGGAGGGCAGGGTACTGCAAGCTTCCTGGCCGCACCGAACACTCAGAGGCACCGCAGCAGACCAAGAGCCTGGGGCTGACAGTGAAAAGGCAGTGCCCGTGATAGGCTCACGTTGTCTGCCATACAGGTTAAAACCAATACGCAGCAGAGGGCCACAGCTTAGCTACAGGCAGCAGGGACCCAAAAAGAGAGCACAGCAGGAAGGTCCCCAACTCCTCCTGGCAGGGTGGACCCCCTGAATGCCTCCAGGCTAGCTGGACTCCTTCTGTCATCTGTAACCGATACCCCGGATTGCATTTTCATCTTCAAGAAGTAAAAGGTAAAGAAAACTGCACTTCTCTATGTCCCTTACTTATTCTCTGCACCTCAATGTTCACCACCACCTAAACAGCCAAAAATATTCACCCTGGGGCCCCGCTCTACCCATGGGAAGCTTTACCATCTTTGCTGCGTCACCATCGGCCCCAGTGGATCTGAATGGCAGCGTCGGCCACCCATTGCCGAACACCACGGGTGGCGTCATGACTCAATACCATATAACTATCCCTCATTTTATGACACAGCCAGGGCCACGGAAACAGATCACGGCCCTGTGACCTTCCCCAAAGAACTGTCTGGCCCGATTCCGAGTACCGCCCGGCCCTGGGGGGCGTGTCAACTTGGCGTCATGAACAGGATTTTGCAGCCCAGAACCACCAGGTCCTGTGTGCTATAAACTATATTGAATTGTCTGGTATTCGTCATTATCACGCCGCGCGGAAAGCAGGAGGCCCCAACCCGGAATCCATGTGCGCTCGATTCATACCGCCTACAGAGCAGCAGACTGATAACCCAGCAGAAACACATATCCCGGCTAAGGTTCACTAGGGGTGAAGAAAGTGTCCGGCCCGGGTGGAGATCCAGCGGCGGCCGCAGCCCCCGTATTGCCACTATCAATGCCGTACATACCGGCAGCGGCCTGGTTACCGCAATACTCAGGGGAGTCACACACCCTGAGCGATTTCAAAGAGAGACTATGTAGTTTGTTTGAAGTGTACTTCCTGTCTGAGAGTCAAAAAGTCAGCATCCTCACTGGCCAGTTAACTGGTGCGGTCCAGAGGGAGGTAAAGTCCTGGCCGGACTCTGATAAAAGAACTCTCAAGCAAATCTTGACCAGGCTGAAGGATGCCTTTGACACCCGCACTGCAGCAGAAATAAAAATGAGATTCTTTGGGTGCAAACAAAGGGTGCAGGACAGTATATGGGACTATGCCCTTAATCTTCAGACGGCGCTGCAGGCCATAAAGCAGGTTGAACCCGACAGCGTGCAAGATGAGGATAGATTACAGTTTATTGAAGGGTTCCTGTTCAACACCCAAAGGACAGAGCTGCGCATCATGGCTCTACAAAACCCTGACCTGGACTTTGCGCACTTTAAGGATAGGGCCATCCTAATGCTGCGTGAACCAAATTCCAGTGGCACAGCACCCCCTAGGTGCCCAGCAATTACATACCAACAGGAGGCAGCATCCTTTCCCCAGACCCCCATTGAGGCCAACGCGCAAACCCTAGATAATGACCCTTCTGAAGAGCTACGTCTCCAGGTCCAGGAGTTAACCAAAAGTGTAGCTGTGCTGACGCAAACCGTGCAGTCCATGTAAGTATTGTCCCCAAAGGAAAAGATCCAGCTTTCCTCCAGTCCAGATGATGTCCCGCAGCAACAGCAGAAGAGAATCCCACCAATCAGGGAAAGAGACAGCGATCACTACGATTCGACTGGACAGTCCATTTGCCACCGCTGCAGCAAGGCGGGGCACTTCACAAGAGGATGTCCTTTAAACAGGCAACCCCTGGGGCAGAGGGCCAACCCCCAGGAATAAGGCGAACAGATCCACAGAGTTGGCGAGACAAGTACATCAGAGGATGACCGGTCCTCCCAGGTGTGACTGATGGTATCCCGATGAACGTTTTACTGGACACTTGCTCCCAGGTGACGACAATGCCATATATCCTTTACAAACGGTACTGGGCTGCCTCTGATATTGTCCGCGGCCCAGAAAATGACCTGACAATGGTCGCCAGTAATGGTCAGCCTTTGCCACAAGTGGGGTACAAAAAGATGACCATTAAGGTGGGGCAAGTAGAGTTGAAAGCCCAAGGTCTGATAACTGTAGATATTGGTCAGCAAGAATGTAACCCAATGATGACCCTAGGTACCAATGTGATAGAAAATTGTCTTGGCGAGATTATTGTTGTATTGCATCAGGTAGCCGAAACTGCCAGTTCCAGTGAACAGCGAGTCCTGCAGAAGGAGATCAAAGCCATGATGCAGAAGCAACAGGTAGAGCTGTCTGGTGTCGAAATCGGCAGTGTGAGGGTGAGTGACCCATTCCCTATTGTAATATTTCCCAAAACTGAAATGTTAATTTGGTGCTAGGGGTCAAGTGGTCCAGATTACCAGGCACTGGTAGAACCCGTGTACTCAGACAGCAGGCCTACTATCCTGACAGCCAGAGGGGTAGTAGATGTCTGCAAGGGAAGGGTACCTGTACACATCTTAAATTGTGGAGAGAAAGAGGTCAAACTGGTATGCCACTGTTGCTAAGCTGTTCACTGTCAATAACAACGCAATACGGGCAGTAGAACCCTTGGTCCCATCCGACCTGGCGGAGAACAATGGCTCTGCAGGACAGCTAGAGGAATGGTGTCAGAAGCTGCACATAGGCATTGACTCCACCCCTTCGCACCAAAAGAATGTGGTTTACCAGGTGGTTCAAGAGTATGAACGGGTATTCAGCAAACACCCTTTAGACTTTGGGAAGGTAAAATGGGTCCAACACCACATCCCCACCGTAGATCATCCGCCTATTAAAGAGCGATACCGGCCTGTACCCCCAGCACACTATCAATGTGCCAAGGGTATGTTGCGGTAGATGAAGGAGGCTGGGGTGATCAGAGACAGTTGTAGCCTCTGGGCAGCTCCATTAGTTCTTGTTAGGAAAAAAGATGGCATCATGAGGGTGTGTGTTGATTACAGGCAGATAAACCGCATAACACAAAAAGATGCTTACCCGTTACCACAAATTGAGGAGTCAACAAAAAACAAGAAACAAATATCCTAAAATAAAATAAAAAATATATTGCAAAACATGCATGAGGTTGTAATAATAATAATAATAATAAGGGTATTTGGTAAACATAATTTTGATCAAAAGAATGTACAAGCCATCCCGCCACGTCAAGGCAACCCTTTGTGGGACAGTCCTAACTCTTGTATTAAAAACCTTTCCACCTGTCAAATGACAAATGTGAACAAGGACAGAGAGACTGAACCCACCAGTAAAAGCATAGGCCAGACAGGATGGATTTTTCAGCTCAGAAGCAGGGCGGTCACACCCTTATATGCACAAGATGCACTAAGAACTGAATGAATGAATGAATGAATGAATGAATGAATGAATTATTACAACCTCATGCATGTTTTGCAATATATTTTTTATTTTATTTTATTTTAGGATATTTGTTTCTTGTTTTTTGTTTTCTCTGTATAATGGTCATGTGTTTAATATGCATTTACATTTTGCATACACATCAACTTACTTTTTCAGTTCATCAAATTGAGGAGTCATTAGCTGCCCTGAAATCTGCTAACTATTTCTCCACCTTGGATCTCACCAGTGGGTACTGGCAGGTTCCTGTGGCAGAGGTGGATAGAGAGAAGACCGCCTTCACGACACCCATGGGCTTATGCGAGTTCAACTGCATGTCTTTCGGGTTTTTCAATGCACCGGGGACGTTCCAGAGGTTGATGGAGTGTTGCCTCGGACACAAGAACTTTGAGACAGTTCTGTTGTACAGGGATGACATCATCGTCTTCTCCAAAACCTATAAAGACCACTTGAAGAACCTGGCCGAGGTGTTCGAAGCCCTGTCCAACTATGGCCTGAAAGTGAAGCCGTCCAAATGTCACCTTTTGAAGCCCAAGGTGCAGTACCTAGGCCATGTAGTAAACGCAAAAGGCGTGGCACCAGACCCTGACAAAGTCTCCATTATCAGGGACTGGCAAAGACCCAACACCTTTCATGAAGTACGGCAGTTCCTCGGGTTGGTATACTACTACCGGAGATTCATCAAGGGCTTCACCAAGATAGCCGCACCCTTGCAAGATCTTCTAGTGGGCCAACCCAAGAAGGCCAAGAACAAGAGTCCTCCGTTCAAGTGGAACAACAGGATAGAAGAATCCTTCACCCGGTTGAAGTTGGCTCTCATGGGAGATGAAGTCCTGGCCTACCCTGACTATGACCAACCATTTATACTTTACACTGACGCCAGCAACGTGGGATTGGGAGTAGTGCTGTCACAAGTGCAGAAAGGCAGAGAGAGAGAGTGCTTGCCTACAGCAGCAGGAAGCTTCGTTCCACTGAAAGGAACCCAGACATCTATAGTTGCTTCAAGTTGGAGTTTCTCGCCATAGTATAGGCTGTGACCGAGCGATGGAAGGCCCGGCTGTTCAACTACGAGCGGGGCATAAGAATGCTAATGTAGATATGCTGTCCAGGATGCCCAATTTACCAGACGGAGAGAAGACCCGGAAGAGCTAGAAGAAATCGAGTTACCAGCGTTCCACAGCCACGAGTCGGCCCAGTGCTGCCATTGCGTGAGGAACAAGCGCTGTGTCGTACAAGAGGCCACGTTTAACCCATTACCCCACCATGAGTGGGCTGAGATGCAGGATAAAGACCCGGCAGTCCGCCTAGTAAAAGAGTTGCTGACACAAGCTGACTCACACCCTGGTCCAGATGCTCCACAGGAGACACAGCAGTTGTGGAAGGAGAAAGGCAAACTGTTCATCTATGAGGGTAAGCTGTGTCAGAGGAACATCAACTCGCGCACACATGAACTGGTCTGGCAGGTGGTAGTTCCGAAACGGGATGCGCCAATGGTCTTAGAGGTGTACCACAATGGAGCAGGACACTTCAGGTGGAAGAAACTGGAGGTCCTACTTCATGAGAGATTGTACTGGGTTGGCATGAGGAAAGCCATTGAGAAGTGGTGCTGAGAATGTGGCCCATGCAACCTGTGCAGTAAAGACCGTAACAGCCAGCGAGCCCCATTACAGCCAATCATCACGAAGCAGCCGCTTGAATTGGTAGCTTTGGATCACATGAAGTTGACTCCGGGTAGGACTGGCTACAACTATGCTCTGACCATTGTTGACCATTACTCAAGGTTCCTGGTAGTCGTGCCTGTCAAAGACCAAACCGTGAAGACAGCAGTCAAAGCATTTCAAGAACACTTTTGTCGACCGCACGGTTACCTTGAACAAGTGCTCACTAACCAAGGCCCAGCTTTTGAGGCAGAAGTGTTCCAGGAGTTCTGTAACCTGTACGGCTGCAAGAAAATCAGGACGACGCGATACCATCCACAGACAAATGGCATGTGCGAGAAAATGAACCAGGTGGTAATTGACAAGTTGAAGACCTTGCCCCTGGAAGAGTGAAACCTGTGGCCAGAGAAGTTGCCGGATCTGGTAGATCTATACAACCTTATCCCGGAAAACTCCACCTACTGCACCCCAGCCTACCTGATGAGGGTGAGACCTGGCAAGTTACCCATTGACTTGGACATGGGAGTCGTAACACCTGAGACGACACCACCTGATGCCAACTGGGATACAGAGCGACAGCAGAAATACCGCAAAGTCCAAGAGTGCGTGGAACGAAGTTTGTCCCAAGCCAGGCAGAGACAGGAAAAGAGCTACAACCAACAAGCTCTGGCTACTCCTTTAGTACCAGGAGAACAGGTCCTGAAGAGAAAGAGGAGGATGCAAAAACTGGACGATCAGTGGGAGGCTGAACCATACACCATCATGCCTTCAAACTTTGATAATACCAAGATATGCCTCGTCAGTAAGGATAGAGGAGAAACCTCAGCAGCAGTGTCAAGGGATCATCTGAAAGTATGCCATGACCAATTGAGAAACAAAAAGGAAGACCAAGATGTTTCTCAACCCATAGAAGAGGTGGAAGAGAAAATCCATACCATTCTTGAAGACTTTCCCCTGGTCTTAGACGCAGATGAATCAAGCCATCGTATTAACTGTCCTGATCTTTCCCCAGCCTACTGCACCTGAAGCAGCAGAGACTCTAGACCCGTCAGCTCCAGTAACAGATGCCACATTTGCAGTGGAACGCGAAAATCTGCCCTCTGCTAACGGTGAATCTGTCGGACCCATGGTGAGTCTAAGAAGTCGCAGAAGGCTGACCAGTTTACCAGTAAGATGCAGGCCTACCAGTAGGACAGACACTAGTAGGTCCACAATATCAACAACAAACACACTAGGCCAGGCTAGGTCATTAGAGATACCAGTACTGCATAGATTCACCCATAGTACGAGAGGCCAGGTCCCAGTCCGGTATGGGGACTAAATGTAAATAAGTTAATAATGTGTATAATTGCAACAGTTAAGCATGAGAGCCTACAGAGACTTACTGTATGAACATTTAAATATTCATAATAACCTGTTGAAGGACAATTGGGCCACAGGACTATGTGTGGCCAAGACCTTACTTGTAAATAGTTACCTCGACTTGGCCTTGAAAATAAGCCGCCGGCGTGGCCGAAAACCAGGCCCACCTACAGAGTGCCCTGTAGCCACGCCCAGGGTTGAATCACAAAGTTCCCACCAACCAAACCCCAAGTACGCGGACAAAGGCAATTCCTGGCCGGCAGCAAAAGGACTAGGCGCTGCAGTAACTATGTTATTGTTTTTCTTTCTGGGTTTTGGTAATTTTTTACATTTTTAAGACTTTGTAGATTTTCATTTATTGTTGTTATTCACTTTTCTTTTTATGTTCTTCTCATTCCGGGAAGTACTGAAGTTAACTTGGGGGGAATGTGGCACCCCAGAGTCCAGTTGCCACGGTGACATTGCCTCCCTCTTAGGGATGATGTCATGCCTGGAGGCAAGGGGGGGATCTCCATGCCAGGTAATACACAGCATGCATCGCAATTCCTGCTCCAGGCCAGAGGGGGGAGCTCTAGACCTGACATCAGGGGAGCTGTTCTCCCTGGTCGGGAGGAGAAGTCAGTTAAGTCTGTTTGGCAGTTGGTTGTTGGAGAGGGAAGGGTCAAGGGCACTGGGGAATTAAAGCTGCGTGGAGCTGACCCCGGAGCAGGGCACTGACCAAAAAGGACGCCAGAGTCCTTGTCTGGGTGGGTGCTGTACGCTCCCAACCGCCAAATCTGGAGTGCAGGGGACTACAAGCTCCCAGGTCGCATCGAACACCTGGAGGCACATCAGAAGACCAGGAGCCGGGGTCTGACAGTGAAAAGACAGTGCCCGTAATATTCTCATGCTGTCTGCCATACAGGTTAAAACCAATACGCAGGAGAGGGCCACAGCTTAGCTATATTCAGCAGGGACCCAAAAAGAGAGCACAGCAAGAAGGTCCCCAACTCCACCTGGCAGGGTGGAGCCCCTGAATGCCTCCAGGCTTGCCGGACTCCTTCTGTCATCTGTAACTGGTACCCCGGATTGCATTTTCATCTACCAAGAAGTAAAAGGTAAAGAAAGCTGCACTTCTCTGTATCCCTTACTTATTCTCTGCACCCCAACATTCACCACCACCTGAACAGCCAAAAATATTCGCCCTGGGGCCCTGCTCTACCAGTGGGGAGCTGTACCATCATTGCTGAGTCACCATCAACCCCAGTGGACCTGAACGGCAGTGTCGGCCACCCATTGCCGAACCCCACGGGTGGCGTCATGACTCAATACCATATAACTATCCTCCATTTTATGACACTGCCAGGGCCACAGAAATGAATCACGGCCCCGTGACCTTCCCCAAAGAACTGTCCGGCCTGATTCTGAGTACCTCTGGCCATAGTGGGTGTGTCATATGCATTCTTTGTCTTCATTTGTCCTTGGTTAAATGAAACCTGTCCTAAGATTCATGCTGTCTGTATGACAGGCAGCATGAATCAGACACTGGTTGTGCCTTTGCAACCAGGTAGGTTTTACTCTGAAACACAGAGAAAGCATACTCTGCCTAGCACCAGTTGACTGACAGATCTCTCTCTCTGTTTGTGCATAGGGAGAGACCTACGAGTCAAACGGATAGGGATAAGGAGAATCCGGCCACAGATCTATCTTGGACTAGTTAGTGGAAACACATAGATCCTGACTGGCTTTTCATAGCATGTTTACTCTGAAAAACAGGAGCGTTTCATGATAAAACATCGACCAGTGTCCGATTCATTGTGCTATTGGTTTGTGATTTGGGCACCATGAATCAGATGATAGGTTCTGTTTCATCAGCAGTCAACCATCAATCAAAATGTCACGTGAAGCACTGTATTCTTTGATCACTCCTTTTAGCCAAATGACAAAATATTTTTCTAAACTGTATCTGGTGTAATTACTTAGCCATTTTAGATAATAGGAGTGCCATCTTGTTCGCATACTATACTGCTCTTGAAGATACACTTTTGTTTGACATTAGCTATATAGTTAATATATAATATATTTTTAGTACGTCTTCATTGCTTTTCTTGCTATTTTCTGTTCACTTTACTGTGCAGTGTGGAGAAAAGTCTCTTGATGCCACCTACAAGCCATAAACTAGTTACTATTAATGGATCTGTTATTGTTTTTATGTGCCTCCTTTTATTACGTGCAGCAATGAAGAGTCATGACTGGCTGTTGGACTAAGTGGTTTATTCAAACATTGTGACTTCTGCAAATATATTTTGTACATTGCATGTGGGAATCGTCAATGGTTACTTTATAGGTTGAGCATTCATTTTATGGTCACACAGGAGCCTGGACTGTTACAGTTTTAGCAATATCATTATAGATCTACCCTGTAATGAGCATCACAAAAGGAAGAACGATTTTCAACTTCTGCATTCAACTTTCTGATTAATTACAGCAAGCAGAGATGTTGAAATCGTCTGAAATGATACATATAGTTAACTGGAATGTTAAATAAGTTTTTAGTTTTTTCACTAAAATCAGACTATACCGTTAACAGCTTATAGTGGTTTGTGAAAATATGCACTCCCCCTTGGCATTTTTCATGTTTTGCTACCTCTCAACCTGGAATTTCACAGGGTTTGTTTGAGGGTTTGCATCAGTTCATGTAAAGAACATGCCTACAACTGCTGTGAATATTTGGTTTTCTTTTATTGAGAAGCAAACAGCAAATAGGACAACATAACTAAAAACTTCAGTATGCATAACTGTTCACCCCCCCTAAAGTCAGTACTTTGTAGAGACTCCTTTTAAGGCAACTATAGCTGCAAGTCACTTTGGATAAGTCTCTATGAACTTTGTACATCTTGCCACTCTGATTTTTGCCCATTGTTCAAGGCAAAACTGATCCACCTCCTTAAAGTTAGATAGTTACCTCTGGAGAACAGCAATCTTTTAGTCTTACCATAGCGTCTCAATTGGATTAAGGTCTGGACTTTGACTAGGTGACTCCAAAACATTTATACAGTTAGGTCCATATATATTTGGACAGAGACAACAT
>VIAB01004275.1:64998-77023 GCA_009801035.1 Oophaga pumilio | reverse complement strand
TATAAAATACCCAAAAAATAATTGTGGAATTGCACTTTCTTCCACTTTTGCTCCATTTGAATTTTTTTCCCTGTTTTCCAGTATATCACATGAAAAAAATAATGCTGTCATGCAAAAGTACACCTCATCCTGCCAACGATAAGCACTCATATGTCAACCGAAAAATAAAAAAAAATGATGAGTCTTGGAAAAAGGAGAGGAAAAACGAAAATGGAGAATAGCCATGTTTGATAGGTGTTAATATTAAATTATTTTAAGTGCAAAAATAGTGTGTACGGTAAATGTTCTCATTTAGCCTGCATTTACATGTTGCTGCCGCCAATGCAGCACCATTTTCCCACAGATTTTAATTGCTGTAAAAGTGATGTGGTTTTATTACAATAGCAACAAAAAACTACACTGTGGCTACACATTGAAAACATATCCTTAGTGATCTAAATCATTTTCAGGGAATTAAAACTCCATAATATGTAAACTATATCTGAAATATTTACTACATTTTTCTTTTTTTTTTTTCAGTTTCCTTTTTGTAACGTTTAATGCTCATTGTATTTTTTATTATTTATACAATAAACAAAGTCATGATATTTAAAATTAAGACAATACCCTTTGGCATGTAAATTATATTTTTCTTTGTAAAACTAATTGCACATTTTATTAGGTTTAATGGGCTTTTTAACTGTGCTTAAGTGTCGGAACAGTTCTGCAGAAAGCAATTTTTCTAATGTTCTGAGGAAAATAAACTGTAAACAGTCCCATTTGTATGCTTTTGACATAATTTAACACAACTATTGGCCGTGTGACACATTCTTCAATTCTCTGTAGGGGAGGCCTAGCTGAAAGACTGAATCGCCTGCATAACAGAGAGAGGTCTGCCATTACGTTTTGGAGGCATCAACGAGGATCTGGTTGCAAAATTCCTTTAGGTAAGACTTAATGTGTTGTGTTCTGCATCAAATAGTAAAGTTCTCATCTATCTTAATGTATTGACAAAAAAATATTCCTTTCGGTGGTGTCGAAAAGTTTGGAGACTTAGCATAAATTTTGTTTTTGTTGTTTTTTTTACAAACTTTGCTGCTTCAGATGTTTCTTTGGCTACTGAAGTACAGTTGTAAACATTTCATAAGTTTTTACATTTTTATTGACAAATACAACAAATTGATACAAAGACTCAATAGTTACAATATTCCCTGGTATTTTTATTGACGTCTGCAATTCGCCCTAGCATACTGAGTACCAGCTTCTGGGCCAAATTTTGACTGATAGGTACCCCAGAATGCGAGTACTTGAAGTTCATTACAGTTTCTGTGTTTTTGTTTGTCCACCAGTTTTTTGAGCACTGACCACAGTTACTCAATGTAATCGAGATCTGTGGCTTCACCTGGCCCTGGCCCCAGAATGTTTTGTTCACTGAGCCATTTAGTTATCACTTTTGTCTTGTGACATGGTGCTCCATCATGCTGGAAAATTCATTATTCATCACTAAATTGCTCCTGGATTGTTGGGAAAAGTTGATTTTTATTTTTTATTCACTATAGTGTTCTTAGGAAAAAAATAATTTTGTCAGAATTGTTTGCTGTTGGCATTACATGAAATTCATGGTAGCACTTACCTTTTCTTCTCCAGATAATCATTCTTCCAGATGTCCCAAATAGTCTTACGACAGATTCATCAGCGAAAATAACTTTATTCCTCTCCTCTGCAGTTCAAACCTTGGATTTATTTATTAATTTTACTCACTTATATAGCGCCATTAATTCTGCAGCACTTTACAGACATTATTTGCACTATTCCTATTGGGACTCACAATTTGCATTCCCTTTCAGAAGGTCTTTGGAGTGTGGGAGGAAACCCACGCAAACACAGGGAGAACATGCAAACTCCTTGCAGATGTTGTCCTTGGTGGGATTTAAACCCAGGAGCCCAGTGCTGCAAGGCTGCAGTGCTAACCACTGAGCCACCATTCTTCCCATGTAATTCTTGTAGTATGTCAGTCTTGAGAGAAGTGGTTTCTGTGCTGCCCTTTTTTTTACACCAAACCAGCTATCAATTTCCTTCACCTAACTGTTTGTGCAGATGCATGGAAACCTGCCTGCTGCAATTCATGAGCAAGCTCTGCACTGTCGTTGAGTCATTTCCATAGCTAAATTATTTTTAGGAGACAGTCATTTCACATTGCTGGACTTTGTTGGAGCATCCTGAAGACTTGTTTATAGCAGTGGAACCTCTTTTTTAAGTTTTTGATCAAACAAATAGTTAACATAGGGGCAGTCTCACCATCAACAATATCATTTCCTGTAAAGCGATGGTGACGGTACCTGTTTCATTGGAAGTAACCAACCATGGTTAACAGAAGATGAAGACAGTGATTTCAAGAACCAGCCTCTTTTAAAGCAAACCATTTGCTTTGTTTATTTGATCAGCATGACAGTGTGATCTCAGTAGCCTTGTCATAGAATCATAGAATGGTAGAGTTGGAAGGGACCTCCTGGGCCTTCTGGTCCAACCCCCTGCTCAAAGCAGGATTCTCTAAATCATCCCAGACAGATGTCTATCCAGCCTCTGTTTGAAGACTTCCATTGAAGGAGAACTCACCACCTCTTGTGGCAGCCTGTTCCACTCATTGATCACCCTAACTGTCAAAAAGTTTTTTCTAATATCTAATCTGTGTCTCCTCCCATTCAGTTTCATCCCATTGCTTCTAGTCTTTCCTTGTGCAAATGAGAATAAAGATAATCCTTCTACAATGTGACAGCCCTTGAGATATTTGTAGACAGCTATTAAGTCTCCTCTTGTCCTTGGTAATACTTTTGCCGCATGATCGCATATATAATGTATATGTAATCCTTTTCTTTCATGTTATCCATAATCTCAAAAAAAATATAAAAATCAGTTTGAAAATGGCATCGCCTGCGCAGTAGCAGCTATCGGCGATCCGATAGATGCTACTGTGCAGGCGGCAGTGGCGCCATCTCGGGAAACGCAATTTAGATTTTTTTCTCTAGCAAGATGGTGCCGCCTATGCTGTAGCAGCTATTTGATCGCCGATAGCTGCAACTGCACAGGCATTGCCGGTGCTATTTATAAACTGATTTTTTTTAATGAATTTATAGATAACATGAAAGAAAATTATTACATACACATTATATATGTGATCATGCTGCAGCGCATGCGCCATCGATGGAATTTATTTTTAAAATATATATAATATTCACTATGTAAAATAGTGGGCTGGTCAGTGAGGGATCAGTGACCTGTCAGAAGCCATACTAATGAATACCTAATCAGAGCACCACATAAAGCCCCTTCCCCCCACAGGCCGTCCCGGAGCACGAGCATATCATTAACTGAAAACTGAAAATAAAGATTAAACCACAAACACAAGATGGATTTCATCAACCAAGATATCACTGTAATCAGAATAACAGCGCCGACCTGACACTGTGTGTAGGTTACTGTGCACAATCCTGCCGACAGGTTCCCTTTAAACCCTCACAGGATCATACGTCTTTTCATCTCACCTTCAAAACACTCGACTCCCTTTACTAGTTTTCTAGTAAAGGCTATTTGGGTGAGTGCACACGTTGCGGACTCATTTGCGGATTTTTCCGTGCGGATTTTGCTATATCCACATGAAAACGTCATGCGTTTTACCTGCGGATTTAGTGTGAATTTAACGGCGGATTTTCTGCGTTTTTTGTGTGGATTTCCTTCGGTTTTACAAGTGCAGATTTCTATAATGGAGCAAGTGTAAAATTGCTGCCAATTCCACACAAAGAATTGACATGCGGATTCAAAACCGCAGCAAATCCGCAGCATGTGCACAGCGTTTTTTTTTTTTTTTTACATAGGTTATAATGGTACTGTACAACGCAGCAGAAACTTCTGCGGATCCGCAGGGCCAAATCCACTGCGGATCCGCAGCAGAATCCGCAACGTGTGCACAGACCCTTTAGGCCACACAAAGTTCCGTTCAGGGTACGTTTACATAATAAGGATACCATGAGCAAAATTGTGCAGGAAACAATTTAGTTAACGTCGTCTCTCGAGTTTATTCAAGGAGAGAAAAGGACAAATGAATAATAATTATCAGATATTAAATGGCTTTTCTAAAAGAGGACCTGTAATCGGTTGAAAGTAGCCAGTTTTTTTTTTTTTAAAAAAAATCTGCGATGTATTTAGATATGGGTCTTTTTAATTGGAGCTAATTTTTATCTTCTTTACAAAGGGGTGTTGCTCTCAGGATTCTCTGTAGGTGTCTATAGGCTTCTGTACAATATTACTTTTGTGAGTATTGCCTTCCGGGTAAAGAACGTAAAAATTAGTACTAAATAAAAAGACCTCTATCTCTTGAACCATATGACATATGACAGAGTTAAAAAAAATCGAAAAACCACACATTTAGGGGGACAGCAGGAGAAAAAGAAGAGCAAAAACTGGCCACTTCAGACCTGCCGACAAGTCTGCTTTAAATAAAGGAAACCCCAGTACAGTTCCATTGTTCACAAAGCATTTTAAATGCTACATAAGGGACAATTCTCAAATGTTGCTAATGACACAGTCTTAAGCTCATTTCCATTCACAGAGTCTGCAACAGCAGCGTGTTACCTTACACAGTTTCACACCAGTCTCTCTCCACCATATGGTTGGGGTCAAACTCAGTAGTTTGTTCTCAGTTCTCTAAATCACAATATATTTATCTTACAATTCCTATTTCAGCTTTGGAGTCCTTCTATAGTCCTTCCCTGCCTGGCTGTGCAGGCAAAAACAGATACAGTGCTGCAATGTTGAATCAGCAATTTTGCCTCTGCAGTTTCAACGTCACTGAGGGTCCCAGAGGTGCCACCCCATCCCCCCCACAGTCATAAAGTAATGAGTTTTTTTATGCAAATTGCATCTTAAGAGAAAAAGAGGACTTGAACTCTACAGCGCCACCTATTGGAAGTAGCGATCCTACAAGTCACAATCAACCCTTTAACGAGTCTTGTAATATGACTTAGGATAAAAGCCAAATCAGTATCTCAATTTGCAGACACGGTGTTTCGGGCTATTGGCCCTCGTCAGTGCAAAGTATGAGACCTGATTTGGCTAGATGAGAAGCTCTGGACTGAGGTCTAAGGGGTAAGGTTTCTACTTGTGGAGAGTGACATACCAGCTCTGGCTTGTCAAAGTAAGGAGGCTTATTCGCCGTGCAATGCTCCTCTGGGAAATTTAATATGCAAATTGCCTCTTAAGAGAAAAAGAGGACTTGAACTCTATAGCGCCACCTATTGGAAGTAGTGATCCTACAAGTCACAATCAACCCTTTAACGAGTCTTGTAATATGACTTAGGATAAAAGCCAAATCAGTATCTCAATTTACAGACACGGTATTTCGGGCCATTGGCCCTCGTCAGTGCAAAGTATGAGATCTGATTTGGCTAGGTGAGAGACTCTGGACTGAGGTGTAAGGGGTAAGGTTTCTCCTTGTGGAGAGTGACATACCAGCTCTGGCTTGTCAAAGTAAGTGAGTTTTTTTAGGGATAAATTCATGTATTGGAAATATACCTTCCATTTACAGTTAAAATTGTGAGCAGAAGTCTGCTACCATGTTGTTGTTAATTCTGTCAAATGGTATTTTAGTTATTTCTGTTTCTTTCCTTTGCTGGTATTCTAGAGATAACAACCACTTAATGCACCCCCTGCTTCATATTATTACATAAAAGCTGCTTAATGGACCTTTATTTTACTTTTTCAGGTGATAAATCAGAGACACTTATTATTAAGATATCAGAAGTCCATGAGGAGTGCTCCATGCAGGTGGCACTTTGTGAGCAGATGACAGACATTCAGAATGATGATTCTAGCTACTCTAAAGATACAAGAAAGCTGAAAGCTCTGTTCACAAAGCAAACTGCTGCACAGCTCAAACTGGGGCCTAACGACATCATTCATATCTATCCTCCATGGTAAGTTTAGCCTGCTAGGACCTATGCATTAATTTCTGATCCTGACTGAAGCTAAATGCTTCATAAGTGCCCATGAAGCAGTTAGCTCAGGTCGGGAGACTTGGCGGTTGGGCTTGGTCTCTGATGCAAGAACTGTCTGTGTTTTATGGATGCGTTAAAGTGGGCTAACTTGGATGTTACTCATTTAAATCACTGATTTTTTTTTCTATTTGTAAAGGGGCTTTCCCACAAACAAAGTTAATTTTAATTAATAAACCTTAGTATAAAAATAAGTTCCACAACTGAATGTGTTCCAGTGCTGAGATAATCTTATAAATGTGCCCCTACTGTGTACTGTGTAATGGCTGTGTCTGACCATACAGGAACATGGTCTGCATATAACTTATCTCCTGGTCAGGGATAATAGATGGTTCTATCTACATAGTTTTTCTTCCTCATGGCAGACTAGTCACCTTAATGGTGTTGTCCCCCATTGGACAACCCCTTCTTAAATGCTACATTACCCCATACAAAATAAAGAGAAACATTTCCCTCTCGGACCAGCCTGTTCCAGCGATATCTATGCTGCTTCTCCTGCCTGATAGGATACTAATAGGCATGACGTTGGCAGCAGCGCCCACTTGACTTAGTCATCAGCCGCTAATGGGCCAGAGCCTTCAAATTTTTTTCACATAGAACTCCATCTAGTAGAAGGCTGCAGTCCATCAACGGATGATGAGAGGCGAAAGTACTTACTTGACATAACAACGTCCAATCCGTGTGTAACAACCCTGCTGGCATCACTACATGGACTCCAATCCCCCACCTGCCTTACACATCAACTTACTCACTACTCCGGGCCATGCTGTGAACTCTGTTTTCTGCCGGCTCCATGCATGTCTCCTGTCTGCTTTGTGCATGCTTCCTGGCTGTGTGCATAGGGAGGCAGCGCTGGCTCTTCCTGGTTCTTATAGTCAGTGTGCACCTTCCTAAGGTATCCCCAGCCAATTGTCAAGAATCCTCTGGCAATACCTTATCTCAGTTAGCGTCTTGCTGCTGAGCTGCCAGGTCCTGTCCTGTTTTCCGCCTTCTCTGGGGGCTGTGTACCCAGATCTGTTTCTGTGCTCTGTGTTTCTTGTTCCGCCCTCCAGGAGGCTGCTTATCCTGGTTCCTGTGCCTTGACCTGTACTTGTTCTTGTCTGAACTGAGTCTTATACCTGTACCCATTTGTAACCTTGTCATTAGCCTTCATTCCCTGCTGTGTGTATCCTTGTGGTTACTCCTGCTCTGCTCGCCGTACCCATTGGCTCCGCTCTGCCTTTGCTCCGCACTCCTTGCGATTCCATCCTGCTTTGGCTCTGCATGCTTGCGGTTCTGCCTTTGCTCCGCACTCCTTGCTGTTCTGCCTTTGCTCCGCACTCTTGCGGTTATGCCATTGCTCCGCACTCCTTGCGGTTCTGCCTTTGCTCTGCACTCTTTGCGGTTCTGCCTTTGCTCCGCACTCCTTGCTGTTCTGCCTTTTCTCCGCACTTTTTTTTTTTTGGCGGATCCGTTTTTTTTCCCCATTGACTTGCATTAGTGACGGATTTTGACAGATGGTCGTCTGTTAGGTCCGTTTTTTGACAGATCCGCCAAAATTGGCTTCCGTCATTTCAGAAAAAGTTCAATGCAACGTTTTTTTGGTCCGCCAAAATGGCGGATCCGCCGCATCCGCCATTTTGTATAATGGCAGCCTATGGGCGGCGGATCCGCTGGCATCCATCTTTGACGGAATCCGCCAGCGGATCCGTCGCTTCCATAGAAAACCATTGACAATGCTGACAAAACTGTCCGGGGTCTCTCTCTCTCCTCGGTCCGGACTTGCAGACTTACATTTTCCGGAACGAAAATTTCATCATTTCCGGGTGAACACTTCTTGGCGGATCCGTCAGAAAACTAATCCGTTTTACATCCGTTTTTACACTTTTCTGACGGATCCGCCATTTTCACACTTCGGCGGACGTCACATGGCTGAAGTGTGAAAGAGGCCTTACCTGTTCCCATATATCTCTCATTCCAGTCTGTGTCTCTGTTCTTCCGGAACCAGCCCCAGCTTCTCCAGTCTGAGCAGGTTCCTACCTGTTCCCATATACCACTTATGTCTGTCCATGTTCCTGTCCCTACCGAGTCTGTTCCTGCCCTTTCCTTGTGTACTGTGCTCGCCTGCCTGCCAGTCTGCCAAGAGTACCAGCCGTGCCCGCCATAGTACCAGTCGTGCCTGTCTGTACTCGTCTGCACTTCTCATAGTGTTCTGTTCCCCAGTGGGATCAGCAGCTGCAGCCAGACACCACCTTGGAGTGGCACCTGGCAGCTGCTTGCCGCACAAGCCTGACCTCACCATCAGAGGCTCCAGTGAACACCAAGGTAACTGCTTAGTCACGCCCCTTCCAGAGTAGTCTGGTTTGTGGCACCCTGGGGCCACACACACCCCCATGCTCGCGCCAAACAGTCAGGGTGCGAGCGTTACTCCGTACCAGGAGCAACAGTGTTGACATCACTGCAACAGCGCTCGTCTGGGAGGTATATGTTTTATATACATATATACGTATATCTTGTATGGGGCACTGCAATGTTTGGTACTATTTTATTTTTTACAACAGGCATAACACATCTTCATGAAGACTTGTAGTAGTAGGTGTAGTAATAGGAGTAGGTGTAGTAGTAGTAGGTGTAGGTAGTGAGTAGTCAGCCATCCATGCTGAAGAATAAAATTATAACTGTAGATTGTAGTAATTTTATGGTTGTGTTTGTCCTGGCATGGATTTAATACAATCCTTTTGTTCTGGCATTCAAGCAATAATAAATTAGATTGTCCCTTAAATGTCAAACACAAAATATGTATTTGGCTGCAGCATCAGAAGACATTGAAGGGGATGCATTGGTGAGAGGAAAAAGACGAGACATTTAGCATCTGCTTGAAGTATTCTTTTTTCCCCTTCATTCCCACAAATATAAGGACAGCATCAATCTTACTCTTGCATTTTGCTTTGCCGTTTACTAGTATATTGATTATAAAGTCTTATTTTTCTTGCAATTTTATATTGATGACTTAGTGATGACTGTTAACTGGAGAACTTCTTGGAAGGGTGGCCATGGAAATTTAAAGAGTACCTGTGGTTTTAATATATATTATTTTTTTTTCTAAATCATCATCAATCATAAATGAAAATTCGGTAATAAACTATGATGTATGTTATTGAGAAATGTGCTTCTTTCTCCTGGACTGATCTTTGTCTCTATAAGCTGTGTATTCAGTGGTTAAATCTGTATTCTGTGAAGTCAGATTTTCTTATCGCTGATATATTTTGCAGTTAGTACTCATAAAGTTTTTTTATGCAGAAGGCAGGAGCCAGGAGCATACACAGATATTCTTCAGCAAGTTTTCTTGAGATTGCAGCCACACTTCATTATTTCTGCAGTTGTATAGCTAGTCCTAAAATTACATTACAAACTATGGTTATTACAGTAGATTGCTTGGTTGTTGATCCGAGGATTACGTTACTAGATTGCTGGACGTGAATAGATGCTTTGATTTTTTTTTTTTATCTGTTTGCCATATTTGGTGATGGAAAATATTTTCTCTCCCCTTATATAAAGCCTGAAAAAATAAAACAGCACTCGGATGCCATCTGTGTGTAGTCCATTTTTCACAAGCTGATAGAAGAAGGTGAAGATGGTGTTTTTTTGGCTTCTTCCCCTGTCTCATCCTTCTCTCAGCCGTCCATCATCCCCCTGCTGCATCACTGCGCCGCCTCCTTTGTTGTTTTTCTTACCTTTACATGCTGTGGGGCGCCTGTGCTGTTGGAACAGTCCTCGGGCATGCGCAGTGCGCGCTGCCCGGGAAGTGACATTAGGCTATCACCCCTGCGTCTTTCTGAGGCACCAGATCCCGCTCCGCAGTGTGTTATGATGTATTCACACTGCGGGGCTGGTAATTGGCGCCTGCATAGTTAACCGCTTTAGCTGCGCCTGCCCCCTACTCACTCCACTTTCGTTTTCATCCCCTCAGCAGCGTTGGATGACCAGCCAGGGAACTGTTCAGCACATCCGACGCTGGGAGGAGGATGAGACAGGGGGAGACGCCATACCTATGGGACTCAAGGTATGAGGACCTATTTATAAAACTCAATCTTTCAGCGTTGCTGTGGAGCAGAAACAAAAGAGCCACCTTCACAGACTGCAGCCTTAGTGCTTCTGAAGGTGGCTCTTTTACGTAAAGGGAATCTGTCACCCCAATTTTGGAGTATAATGTGGGGCCACCGCCATCAGGGGCTTATCTACAGCATTCTGTAATGCTGTAGATAAGCCCCTGATGGCGGTGGTCGCATCTTATACTCCAAAAACGGGGTGACAGATTCCCTTTAAAAACGCCCTGGGGGGGGTGAAAGGTTCCCTTTAATTGCTGCCTCGTTTTGAAGAGACTGAAGTTTAATCAGATGTGCTAATTATGGTGCTCGGTGCAGCCTTGGTGTGACCAAGAATCTCCGTGTACCATTTCACCCACTGATTTTGCATTCTCCTGGCACTAGCACTGGCTTATCTGAACTTTCTCTATAGACTATGCTTATTCCAGATGCTTCTGTGAGTGGCTCAATCATGGTGAACACTGGAGCACTCGTTTGTGCCATGTGTTCCTGTATAAGGGATGGTCCGGTAGACGGAGATGCCTGCCAATTGATTGTTTAGCCGGCTTACTAATGAGTTCAGTGGCATGTACCCCATGTCAAAATTATTGTTATTGTGAACAGTTAAGCAAGTTGAAGATGAAATGATCTCTAAAATGTCTAAAATTAAAGATGACACATTTCTTTTGTATTTTAGGCACAAAAATGTATATTTTCATATTTTTTATTTTAAAAATTACGAAAAGGAAAATTGGCTGATGCAAATGTTTGAACACCTTGCATGGTTAGTACCTAGTAGCACCCCCTTTTGAAAGTATCACAGCTTGTAAACTCTTTTTGTATCTACCTGCCTGTTCAGCCCGACCCCGATCTCTGCCGGCTCATAGTGGTCACAGACCTCTCCTACCTAAGATTTTGCAGTTTCCACTGACATCAGCAGCCACTTCTCTACTGCTCTGCTCTGTTGATGGAGTGCTACTGCCTATGTCCAGCTGATTGACAGCTGGCGCCTTGCTGCATAACTGTGGTTAGCCGGCTGACAATTAGCATGATGTCGACAGCCGCACAACATCGATAGAGCAGCACAGAAGAGCTGCTCTATTGACGTGAGGTCAAAGGAAGCAGTAAAATCGCCGGCAGGAGGGGTCAGTGACTTCTTTGAGCTGGCGACAGACAGGTAGATAGCAACTACCTGCCTGTCAATTCTTAGCCCCATGAGAAAAAATAAAATATTCCCAGATAACCCCTTTTAAAATTGCCGTAGTGTATGGTATAGTAAATATACTACATTTTCATCTGTAATAGTGCTCCTTTGTGCTGTTCTTACTATGGCTGGAGTGTGGATCCTGCAGTGCTGGACAGATATGCTCAGTATCTTCCTTGGTGTGTTCCTGCTCATGGTGTCTAATGATCGGACAATGAATTAGCCGATACCATGTTGTTTTAGGACTAATACATGTCCTGTGTAACAAGCGGGGACCAGAGAGCTGATAGAGAGATATGCCTACTTCGATGTAACAGATATACTTTGAGTTAGATGAGAGATAGTGAAATGCCGCGATATAGCGTGTACAGCAATAAGCTGTGTGTGCAAAGATATATGCAAACATTGAATGTCAGTTTTAACCCTTTATGGACTGTAAGTTGTTGGTTTACGTTCAAAATTATGGGACAGATCTGTTTCTTGGTCCTCAAAGGGTTAAACTGCTTTACCACCATGTAGAACATACTTATGAAATTGAGACACATTACCGCATAAACTGACCAATTTGTGTTGTGTACCAGCCACGGCAAGGCATGCCTTTCTTTGTTGGGACCCTAACCTTTTCTTTTTCTCTTGTCAGACTCTCCTTTCCCGGTTCAAAAGTCTACAAATATAAAGGTCAATTAGGATCCAGATAATAGAGCAATGACTACCAATCCAAAAGTTGATTG
>VIAB01004275.1:16984-29345 GCA_009801035.1 Oophaga pumilio | reverse complement strand
GGATTTTACAGGTAAGTTCTTACCAAAATCCGTGTTTTTCCTTCAACATTTTACATTAAGTTATAGCTTGACATTCCTTATCCTCTGTGCACAATCTTTAATGGGGTCTCCTAACTTATTGGTTACACTGGGGTATTTGTATGTTACATTGGGGCCTTTCAGTCCCATGGGGATCTAGGGCCCAGTATACAGCCTTTGTGCCAGGTGCACCATCAGGGGTAAGAGTGCTACACGTTTGCTGCCCTTCGGAAAGGACATGCCAGCTGCACATTGATGAGGGAACCCCGACATTTGTAGCATTCACTAGCATTGTGGATGTGCTTTATGTCAGTAAGTTATAGTTTAATCATCTATTGCTTCGTATAGGATTAAGGGTCCTCATACACATCCCATAAAATGGCCAAACCCTCTGATTTCAGCCAACTATTTAATGTGTTTGGAGGTCTTGTGACTGATCGTCGGGGAACATTAGGATCGTGTGGTTGGAATTCAATCTGCAAATTCTTTTGTTTTCAGTAGATGCCCTGAAATTTAATAAAAATATCAGTGTGTATCTACAGTAAGTCCAGTTGTAATAGTGTAAAATATATTACCAATGTTATCTTATTGAAGGGAAAATCTATTTTTTGCTTTCAGATTTTTTTTTGCAAGCTAGTCACAATTTCATACCGGAAATTCCTTGTTTTAAATTGAAGAAATTATAATAGCACATTTCCATAGAATACTTAGGAGGAAACTGAAGAGTCCAGCAGACACATTTGACGTTAACCCTTCCATTGTGAGCATTCCCTGCAGACACACTGCTGTTATATCACAAGGATTTAGTCCGGCTGGAGCCTGGAATTTCCACAGGGCTCTGACTGATGGGAGGGAGGACTTCTGCTCTGACGTCAGTAGCCGCTCCTGGGATTGTTTTGCATTTCTCTTCCTGGCAGTGCTCAGGCCGCTTCCAGCAAGAATCAGAAATGCGTTGCTTATGAGGGGGAGAGGGGAAAAAAAACAGTGAGAGGCTAAAAGAACAGTTTATTAAAGAAAGGAAAAGAAAGTTTTGTGGGGGAGGTACCTCCATTAAAACGTCAGACTGTAAATCCGAACCAGATGTCAGGACATTCTGATGCTGCACGAATGTTAAATAAATGTGTTTGAACACAAGCCATCTAAGCTTTAATCTTCTTACTCATTATGTAAAAACAGATTTAGCAGAGGAGCTCTTTTTTAATGTCACTCTTTTCCTGTTATAAAATGGAAACTTTTCTCCCTATTGTGGCCATGATAATTTAGTATTTAATTCTTCGTATACCATGACTAATGCTTCCTTCATTGGTTTACCATTTACTATCCTCATCCTCATTAAATATATTGTTCTGATTTATTTATTTTGCCAGTAGCCAGTTGTTTGTATTGAAACTTCATTTCACTCTTGCCAGGATAAAGATTGATATTCTTAGCAATCACAATTACCAGTGAAACTTTCCCTAAGTAAAATGTCATAAAGTACTTCCATTAAAAAACAGGTACATTATTTTTTTTAATTAGGCAGGTGAAGATAATTGGTTGACATATGTGAATGTCTTTCCTGGTTGATTGATTGTAAAATTCAAAGACTCAAGGGTATGCCACACTAAACAGCGTCGCTAACGAGATCGCTAAAATACGTCACTATTTAGCAATCTCGTTAGTGACGCTAACGTGTGTGGCATGTAGCAACGACGTGGCCCCTGCTGTGATCTCGCTGATCGTTCACTAGAGTTCTGGACCGTATTTAGATCGTTGGCGTCCCGCTGGTGAGCCTATATCGCTGTGTCTGGCACCTTTTGTGAGCGATGTGCGCTGTTTTTTACATCGCAATGACCGTTAAAGTCGTTAATGAGATCGCTAACCGCTTATGCGTCGTTAACGAGATCGCTAAGTGTGGCAGCTACTAGCGACATTAAAACGATCGCATTAGTATGCGTCGTTATCGTGATCGTTAGCGGGAGCGTTTAGTGTGGCAGTACCTTCAGAGTGTTGTGTTAGTAGTGTGTGTATTGTATGCAATTTCTTTTTGAGACAACTGTTTTGATTGCTGAGTTAAACGCCATGGCCCCAAGTCATCAAGGTATATACACCAGAAATGGTGTAAAAAACCTTAAAATGTCTCAAAACTTTTGTACCACATGAAGTTGTGCCAAATTTTGCAACTTTTGGCATTTTCACAACAGTTTTTGGTTAACTTTGCCAAAGTGGCTGGGGTGGGACGGAGTATGGCAATACCTGCCCGACAAATTCATTAAGTGTTGAAGAGTGCTTTGTGCTAGAAATTTTTCCTCCAGTGCAAAACTGGAGTAATCTTTCTGCATAGGCTTATAGAGATGCTCACCAGTGATAAGATGCACCAAATGCGTCTCCTAATGAATTAGATGCATCTTATTCTCGCATATCTTACACTGGCATATGAAATGGCAGTCTTAAGTGGCGCATTAATCTTTGTCCCATCACGATTTTACATATTATTGCAAGGCTTCCTCTCTAATCACAGTGCATTATATGCCGTATTTTATCCTTATAAAATAACACCTAAAGGAAACCTACAGTAGTTGACCCACTAAAGAGAATCTGTCAGAATGGTTTCACACCTCCAGGACCTGTTGAAGCGTCTAATCGACCCACAACGGCCGTTGTCCACTTCTGCATCTGCTCCCCTGCATCCATGTACTACTTGTATTGAATAAAGAAAGGATTGTTTTACTGCATCACGGAGTGCCACCTATTTTTCCTCTTTAGTCTGGACTTCGTACGACGCTGATCGTTTCAGGTGTTTCACCTGGGATTTTGCAAGCCGTACACTGCTGGTTTTGCTGAGTAAGCCTGAACAGAAATGTCATAAGTTTTTGATTGGTGCTGGTTTTCCTTATTTTCCACATTTACCTTGGCTGGCTATCATAAATACGGGGGACCCCACGTCATTTTTAAAAATTATTAAAACCAAGCTAAAAACACCTGCGTAAACCCACTTACAACTCATGAGCTATTTTGTAAACTGCTGATTTACCGCATCAAATGCAAGTCTGCAGGGAAATTCCGCACAGAAGACTGAGCATTCCTGCAAGAGAAATTGACATGCTGTTGCTTGGAAACTCGCACCGCAGGTGATTTTACTCAGGATAAAAAAGGAGCACAGTGGGCATGGGATTTCTATTAATCCCATCCACTTAGCTTGTAGTGTACAATGCAGCGTTTTGGACACTAAATCAGCTGCGTCCAGAATGCTAGTATTACTGATCGTGGGCACGCAGCCTTGTAATATCTTCCTTTAAAGGGAACCTGTCACGTCATTTCAAGCATCTAAACTGTCCCCAGTGGGTTGTTGATGCTCATTGCATCACTGACAACGCACTGGGGACAGTTAGATGCTTGAAATGACGTTACCGGTTCCCTTTAACTTGTAAGGCATGCCACTTCTGTAATGACACAGTTTTTCCATTGCATGTTTAAAAAAATGGCAAGTGCATAGAAAAGTCGCAAATATGTTGCTGAATATTCGACTTTTGTGCACTTTGAAATTTTGGTTATACTCCGTTCATAAACAGATTAATAAATATGGGTCAGAATTTCTAAGAAGCTTTTCCTATTTTTGTGAGAAAAAAAGGTCTCACTATTGAAATAAGAAAGGCAACTTCTTAGATTCCAGTAATGGCTATGGAAATACAGAAAAATTCCCAAGCTCTGGCATGCTTCCAGGATAACATCCGATAAACCTGATGACTTTCTTAGTTTTGGCTATTTGCTAGGAATAATCCTATTTGCTATGGAGGTAAATGCTAATTTGGGGGAATTTCCATGATGCTTGGGATTTGCTGATTCATTGTAGACCTTGCAATGGCTGCAGCCAAAGCACAGTTTATTGGGAGGTCTGTGAGTTCTTGGCTAAAGTTTTTAAAAATGTTGCCGTAATGTACTGATTTATTTTTAGCATATCCCAAGGAATAATGCTTATAACATGAGATTACAATACCTCTTATATCTATTTTGTACTTTGCATTCCTTTTCTATTTTTAGTACTCGTCGTCTTAGGCATTGTATTTTTGACATGTGATCTTTGGCTCTTTAAGTTACAAATAAAATTCAGTTTCTTTATTATTTGGTTGTTTTCCCTATACCAGTAATTTATATTATGAAGTTATTTTGCTTTCTTTTGATTCATATTTTATTGAAAAAAATTAATAGTTTATAAGGACAAAGTAGAGAGAAATTATAAGAAACACACAATATGGACATGAGCAAACTAAGGATTAATGAGATATATATACCGTAGTAATCAGCATAAATGAGTACATCCATTTTGAAAAGTAAGAGTTTAATCAATATCTCACTAATTAAAGAATAATTTCTAAAATGTTGACAAGTCTAAGTTTAATAGTATATATATTTTTTTACCTACAACATAAAATTATGGTTAAAGGACTTGTCTGGTCCAAAATGATAAGTCTGCAATCACTCCGTGTGACTGCTGACTTATGAATCCTACAAGCTCACGCACTGTGTGCAGCGGGAATTCTCCTTGAAAAGCGGTGATGCATACTCCCGGCCAGAGCCCAACTAGTGGGCGCGGACTTGCTCCATACACTTGTATGGAACGAGGCCGCACCCTGTCTAGTGACGCGGCTGTCTACTGAGCGTGTATGGAGCGAGGCCGCGCCCACTAGTTGAGCTCTGGCCTTGAGTATGCATAACACATATGTACCTGCCAGTCCCAGCTCAGAAATCGGCGAATCCCCACAGCGAACATTGCGTTCGCTCAGGGGATTCATAAGTCTGCAGTTGCACAGAGTGACTGCAGACTTTCATTTTGGACTAGACAACCACTTTAATCAAATAATTTTTAATACAAATTTTCAGTTTTGCTCAAATTTTCTTAAAAAATGAGCACCCCCCATATCAAAAACTACTACATTTAGTATTTGGTATGACCTCCATGGTTTTTAAATCTTCTGGGCATGGAATGAACAAGTTGTAGAAAATTTACAATATCTGTCTTTATCCATTCTGCAAGAACGACTTCTTTTTTAGATTCTGGATGCTGGATGGAGAGTGATGCTCAACTTGTCTCTTCAGAATTCCGTATAGGTGTTTCAGTTGTGTTCGGATCAGGAAACATACTTGGCCACTGAATCACTTTCATTCTGATCTTCACAAATGCAACAAATGTGCGTTTTAGATCATTGTCATATTGGAAAAGGGCATGGAGTGATGGCAGCATCTTCTTGTTCAATATAGAACAGTACATCTGTGAATTCATAATATCATCAATGAAATGTTGCTCTCCATCACCAGCAGCACTCATGCATCCCCACATAAGGACACGATCACCACCATATTTCACTGTAGGCACCATGCATTTTGAAAAAATGAACATCTACCTGGAGTGATGGACAACAACAAAAATTAAACCTTTATTGTAGGAAACTAATTTACCAAAGCTGAAAAATTGTTTATTGCAAATTAATATGGAAGCGCATTGGGGGCGTGTTGATGCAATCTGACTGTACTACCCCTCTTCATTACCCCCATTTGTTTTCTCCTTTCTTTTCTTTATTATAACCTTTGCCTTCCTTCAGTCAAACTTTTGATATAGCAGAGGGTGGTGCTTTCAGTCAGGGAGAGAAAAGTTGCTTTCCAGGGGAGTAGTGAGGAGGGTCAATTCACTTAAACCTGCCCACCTTCTTTCATTGCTTAATAGTCAATCTCTGCTGTTACCTTGCCCATTGTAGAGGCTTTTTGACTGGGGTGAACATTCACAATCTAATTGGCATGGGGCTATGCAGCTTAATAAACAGTAAACTGCCATGCACTTTGTCTTCTGACACCTTTCTATGATTGGCAGCATAGTTTTCTACAATAGCTTTTCTGTCAGATCGGAGCAAATGAGCTAGTTATCAATCCCTAACACTTCATTAAGCTGTTGGCACCCATCACCCTGTTGCTGTTTTACAGTTTGCTTTTTCTTTGAACTACGGTACTTTTGGTAGGTACTACCTACTGCATACTGAAATCACCACCCAAGACTCTGACTTGATTTTCCAGTCATCCCAATTTGTCTCTTGTCACAGTTACTCATATCCATACATTTGACTTTTAATCCTGCTTCCAACAAATGAACTTCAAGAACTGAGTGTTTAATTTGATAATACAAAAATGAGTGTCACTCACCACTGGTGCATTATTTTGTGCTTCTTTTGTCCCAAGGGCATACAGAGTAAAGACATTCACTGGCCTACAGCTGTTTGCCGACTAGTTACGTTTCATCCAGCCCTCGGACGAAATTAATAAAAAAACACTAAATGTGACAGTGGTGAGTGCCACTCAGAATTTTTGAAGATGCTATTGCTGCACAGATGAGCACCACCACGTCTAGCAGTCTCATTTAACCAGCATTGCATACTCCAATGGAATATACATGCAAGAGTGCCAATCTGCTGATCTTTAGAAATTTGTATTAATTTACCTGGTTACATAGGTTGAAATAAGGCTCAGGTCTGTCAAGTTCAACTTTTGTCCACCAATTCGATTCCTGATATTTCTCCACTATTTGACAGTAACAATATTTTATTTTGTTATTTGAAAGGTAAATATATTTGTACGATGTCTTATGTAAAATACTGAAAGCTGCAGCTTTTTTTTAATAGATTTAATGGCAGTTGTATGGATCTCATAATCTAATGTAAACCCACAATACTGCTTTAGAAAATGCAGAGATTAAAAACTCAATTTAGGCTGCTTTTACATTTGCGTCTGTACGCGCAGCGTTTGAGATGCATAGATCCGTGTGTGTCATGCATACACATCTTTAACATGGTGTACGCAGGGACCACTGAACTAGAAAAATTGTTATCTTATCTTTTTTTTTTTGAAGATAACAGTATTTGTATAACAAATTTCCAAGGGTCCAAGGCTAAATATCATCTTCATCAATAGACCTTGAGATTTCAGGCTGAAATTGTCAAGGTGAAACGCTGTGCAATGTCTTTTAAAGATTTGCTGCAATGACATCTGCCCTGATACATTTTTATCTTTCCTTTTTACAATTTTACCATTTTTATTTTACAAGAAAATACATCTTTTTATAGAGTTTTTTTCATTAGCATTCGGGATCCCCTCTTGTGTTAGAGAATGTTTGCATATTAGTCTATGGAAGAAATTCATTAAGGGCACAAGCTACATTTGTAGAAAATTGTGACTTTCAGCGTTTTTATGTTATTTCTGCCATTTTTAGAAAAACAATCAGGGAAGTGGAGAGTGCATTATTTACAGAGCAAATACGGTATATGCCTGCTTTTCTTTTGCTTAAAAAGTCTCAAATTTAGGGCTCATTCAGACATCAGTGATTTTTCTCGTATTCAAGAATTGGTCCGAGTTTCATTACTGTTTTTCATCATTACTGTTTTTCATCAGTGTGTCAATTGGTCAGAGCTATTTATCAGTTTTCTCAGATGAAAAAGCTGATGGAGATTTCTCCAGCTTCTTCCATCAAGCAGACTGGAAAAAACGGACAGCACACAGCTGGTATCCGAGTGCTGTCTGATTTTTTTCACAAATCCATAGATTTACACTGGCGAGTTTTATCCGAAGCTTGGATCAGCATTGGGCAAGTCTTTGCACTTTTCTGTGGGTTAATTTGTCTGAGGAAAAAAATTGTCTATGTGAACTATCCCATAGACTATCATAAGTACAAGTGCTATCTGTGAAAACATGTATAGCTCTCATACGAGAAAAACTGACTGCTAAATAAGCCCTAATAAAGAGTTGTGCGTCTGCTGCATTACTCAGTTTACCTCACATTTGGCTTTAGACATTAGAATGCAACACAACAATGAAAATTTTTATCAGGTAATTGATTTCAGTTTTCTAAATAAGATGTGGTATGATTGGCGGATAAAGTCCTTTTATAGGCTGAGAGTTGATTTTTTGTTTGTCTTTAGGATGAGCATAAAGCAGAAACGCCTGCAGGATGTATAGTAACTTGAGGATTTCTACAATTTTGAGAAAATTATCCCTACCCGACAAAGTTAAAGGAAATCTAGTTTGCTACAACAGCTTCTACGGTTTTAATATGTTTGGAAATGTTTGCTGAGTATACTTCTGCAGAAAAGATGGTGAATTCCATTCCAGAATATAGTGAAGATGTAATTTGTGATGGATGAGGATTTCTGATTCTCAGATAGGTGATCTTTTCACCTAGATGTTCTTTTGGTATTGGCATGGGATACTATGCAGGGACTCACTGCACTGACTTTTCGACCCTACTGACCCTGTTTATTAGTTTTATTTCATTTATTTTTCATTTATTTTGATTTTGATCTACATTTTATGTATGGATTTCATGTATATATGTTATGACCTTTATATTATGTTCTATATTCACAATGTTTAACATGTTGTTTCATTTATGTAGTTACTGACAAAGGTCCCCGTGACCGAAACGTTTTTTCTTGGATATACTACCATTAAATATTTTCTCCTTACATCATAAGATGAGTGCTTAGTCTTTCTCTTTATATTATCTCAGATAGGTGTGACAGGCCTTCTTGCATTGGTATTCCATACTTATTTAGGCCTGAACTAGATTCTTTAGTATGGAGATCTTCTAAAATGTCATGCATTACCTGTCTATGGTACCTGATTGTTAATAATAATATATAATTGGGAAACGCCATCACTTTCAGCTCTTTGTGCCCCACCTGTACACCTTGGTATAATGTGCAGTGTTCTCTATGTCTAAACACTGGGTCTATAGATATGTTAAACATAATTGAGTTGAGGGTTTTTGTTGCTGTTTACTGTCTGTAATGTGTTAGCTTGAGGAGTTGGCTATAAGCAGAATGGTATAGGTCAGTGATGGCTAACCTTGGCACTCCAGCTGTTGTAAAACTACAACTCCCAGCATGCCCTTGCAACCTGCAGCAGTTGAGGCATGCTGGGAGTTGTAGTTCTCCAACAGCTGGAGTGCCAAGGTTCGCCATCACTGGTATAGGTGGATCAGATAAGAGGTGAGTTCAGGAATGAGAAGCTTGTAGCATGCTTACACAAACTGTCAGAAACAGCGATTTTGAAAGATGACTTTTTGGCCAACTTCTGTTTTTGTAGTGTATTGTCGAAATACCTTTCTACCTATGTAAGGTGTGCTTTTTTGTGTTTTTGACTGATTACTAGACATAACTTATGAAGCAACTGAAAAGGAAATCCAGCTTTGCAAGTTGCCATATGACAGTGATATTGAACTGGTGCAAAGTTCAGTTCTGTTCTACTGAATGTACTGACAGGTACATGTTATATGTTGCTGACCTAGTCATGTGCGGGGGATATTGACCATACCCTGCCGGCAAATTTCTTTAATGTTTGCACCTTGTTTAGTACTTTAATGACTTATTATTTGTGTTCTTGGGACTTCTGTGAAAAGGGACATTATTTTGGAGCAATGTAGGAAAAAAAAATTACCCAAGTTGCAGCATAACTGAAAATCAAATGGTACTTACTGTATTCAAAATAGCAGACATGTGACAGTGCTGATCTATGAAGCTAGCCCCAGCTCCTCTCCTATTGCAGTTCTTACTCGGGCAATGTTCACATTGCATTTTTGCCAGACGTCAGTGGCTCCATTGGGACTTTTTGTCTGAATAACTGGATTCAGGCGTATCCACTAATGGGGCTATGAAGGTTTATGAAGCCGACTGCATAGCTTTGTGCTCTGTCTGATATAATTTTCCTCTGCTTAATTAAAGTCATAGGCCAAGTCATCATATAAGCTTGTGTCTTTTTTTCAGGGATTCAAGTGGAAGCCCCAATGTTGTGTGGCAAAAACGTTATGTACCTAACCATAACAGGGTTTCCTTACCTGTGAGTGGGGAAACGTTCAATAATTAAGAAAAGTATTCTAAAATAATATGGACAAAAATAATTCTCAGAGGTACACATAGAAATGTTTCTATTCTGTATCATTTAACAAAAAAAAAACTGTCCCTCTGGTATGATAAAAATATGAAAGTAACACCATCAATTAATAACTTTGAAAAAAAAAAGCCATGTAACCAGCATGATAAGCAACATGTTTAAAGTTGTCAGGTAATTGAATTTTAATGTACCTATAGTCAGAACTAGTCAGAGCGTGATGATTCATAG
Organism: Oophaga pumilio; assembly: GCA_009801035.1. Classification (NCBI taxonomy): domain Eukaryota; kingdom Metazoa; phylum Chordata; class Amphibia; order Anura; family Dendrobatidae; genus Oophaga; species Oophaga pumilio. The sequence continues at coordinate 19,190 of VIAB01004275.1, read as the reverse complement.
GCCTCAACACTGATTGAAGTCCTCATCACAGTTGTTAAAATGACCTAAATTTATTTTACATTTTTGTCTCTTTAGCTCATTATAGCTTTAAAATAAACGGGAGCAGATTTAGTTATTTTCCTTATCCATAGAAAAAAAACTATGCATCAGATCACTTTTCTCAAACACTTTACATGGCCTCCAAGTTTTAATATCACATGTGTACAATACTATCTACTGCCAACACCTAAGGTTCTAAATGCGGAAGTTTTAGGAGCCACAAATGGTCCCTGAGGTGCCAGCTGAGGAGTACAGTGGTACCATGCAGACCTAGAATGGCGCTGGTCTTGTTATTGAACGGAGACACTAGGCCAACACAAGACAGTATTTTGTTGAGCACAAACAAGAAGTACCTTACAAGTGCACTCTGTCAGTTTTGTTAAGGCCAAGCAGTATACACCTCGGCTCACTGTGCATGACAGAGGTGTTTTGATCCCGGCCCCTAAAAGTGTATGTTTTGAATTTCAAGGAAGTCTGTGCTGACGTCACAAGACTGTGCAGTGATCAATCAAAAGAGATTGGGTGTGTTTCCAAGGAAGACTCGGTGACTCGGCCGGGATGCTGTGCCACCCCGTGACTCAGGGTAACTGTTTTTCACAGAAAGAGACAAGGTTTTAATTTACAAATATGGCAAAGTGACAAATCTTACACCTTAGCTATGAACAACGTATTTATTATCATTTAATTGCCTGCTGAAGCATGGTGTCAGATTAATGGGCAACTTGCTTATGTCAGGTTCCCTTCAAAGGGAATCTGTGCTGTGATTTATTCTGGCCTCCCAAGGGCAGCATAAATTAGAGTTATAACCAGAGATGAGACAAGTCTGGTGCTGCCCCGGTTTGGCTTCTCCCAGCTCTGCTAGAGGTGATTGACAGGTTTGTCCCATAGTGAGAAACCTGTCAATCAAGTGGAGCAGCTTGGGAAAAGGTAGTCGGGAGCAGCGACTGACTATTTTCATCTCTGGCTATGGTCCTTGACTAGATCCTCTAACAATACTTTCTCTGAACAGTTTCAGACAATAATATACCTGGCTGCAATTGTGCAGGCAGGCTCTGATTTCATGCTGCCCATGGTTTAGTGAGCATAAATCTCATGGCAGGACCTCTTTTAATGTGATGCTTACATAGTCTGTCATGCTCTATAGGAGCAATACAACCTCTGTCTGGACTTCCTTGGTAGATCCTGTTGCTCACAGTGCTTCCACAGGGCTCAAAGTCTAGATTTCTTGAATGCTAGTTGCACCCGCATGTGCAGGGATTCATATTGGTATTTTAAATTGTATGAGGTATTTAGCTTTACATTAGCTTCACTTTGAAGGTGTCCTGTAACTGTTGTTTGCATATTTATTATATTAACACACATTTCAAGGAGAGAGAACTTTAAATGTACGGTAATTAATTATCTTACCTGCAGGGTGTTCAGGGTTGTACTAAATGTTCTGTATTTTTATTCAGTGCTTCTGCCTTTGGGTATATTCACACATGGTGGTAACAGTGCATCACAAAGCCACATAGTAACTTAAATTGCAAAATATGCAATCAATTTAGGCTTGCTACACTTGCATTTAGAATAAAAAAAGAAAAAGAACCCACAGAATTCATGCAGGAAATGGATTATGATTGATATAAATGATGCTTGATGAACCCATTGACAATGATGCAATATTTTTGCTTCCCGTTAGGGTATCTCATTTCAGCAAGAAAATAGCATAACATGCGGCACTATTCCTTTTAGTGAAACTGATAGAAGCTGTGACTTTAGTGAAACTGATAGAAGCTGTGACTTTAGTGAAACTGATAGAAGCTGTGACTTTAGTGAAACTGATAGAAGCTGTGACTTAACTGATGCACAGTTGGACTTGCAAATAAACACAATGAAAAATGTGTGAATAATCTCCAACCTGAATGAAAAAGTTCTAGGCATATTCTTCTAGAACTGTGTCTAGATACCCAATTTGCATTATTATTATGCCTGTGTTATAGTATTTAGCATGTGATGCTTTGCCAGGCCTTTACTGCAGCTGACTTCAGTTATTGTTTGTTTTACAGTATTTCCGCCTTAAGTTTTATCTTAAAGGGAACTTGTAGGATTGTGCACAGTAACGTATAGACAGTGTCAGGTTCTCGCCGTTATACTGATTAAAATGATACCTTGGTTGATGAAATCC
>VIAB01004273.1:116310-132883 GCA_009801035.1 Oophaga pumilio | reverse complement strand
TGTGTCATTCTCAAAACTTTTGTCCATGACTGTAGTATTGAAAAGGAAAAAAAAAAACAATTCTGCAAAAAAACGCTGGAGTGGCACTTTAAAGGTACACTCACACTAGTGTAGATTCTCTCATGCAAGAGAATCGCGACGATTATGCTACTTGCATTCAGCTCGAACTCTGTCAGAGTTTGATCCAAGTGTGGTTCTCTTGCATGAGAGAATCGCAGTACAGATGTGGAGAAGATGGAGAAGGTAATTTCTACATCTTCTCCACTGTCTCTGTGTCTGTGGATGTCAGACTGCAGTGGGATGACATCTGAGTGTAGTCCAATGTTTCATATGCACCCATAGACTTGTAGGAGTGCGCGCGATCCAAATATCTGAGCCATTCGCACCATGCTCCGATTGTTTTTTTTTTATGCTGAATCAGCTTAAAAAAAAAAAACGCAGATCTGCACTGCTGCATAGTATAACACTGGTCCGATTGCTGTCCTATAAAACTTCGGATAGCACTCAGCCATGTTTTATATGCCAGTGAGTGTACCCTTAAAGTAAAACTCTGCACAAAAAAAAAAAATTATCTTCATCTGCAAGCTGCATACAGTACAGACCAAAAGTTTGGACACACCTTCTCATTTAAAGATTTTTCTGTATTTTCATAGCTGTGAAAATTGTAGAATCACACTGAAGGCATCAAAACTATGAATTAACACATGTGGAATTATACATTACACTTTACAAAAAAGTGTGAAACAACTGAAAATATGTCTTATATTCTAGGTTCTTCAAAGTAGCCACCTTTTACTTTGATTACTGCTTTGCACGCAGAAAAGGTGAACGGATGGACTCTACATGCCTGGTCGCCACCGTGAAGCATGGAGGAGGAGGTGTGATGGTGTGGGGGTGCTTTGCTGGTGACACTGTTGGGGATTTATTCAAAATTGAAGGTAAACTGAACCAGCATGGCTACCACAGCAACGTGCAGCAGCATGCTATTCCATCCGGTTTGCGTTTAGTTGGACCATCATTTATTTTTCAACAGGACAATGACCCCAAACACACCTCCAGCCTGTGTAACGGCTATTTGACCAAGAAGGAGAGTGTTGGGGTGCTACGCCAGATGACCTGGCCTCCACAGTCACCAGACTTGAACCCAATCGAGATGGTTTGGGGTGAGCTGGACCGCTCACTGCTTCAATTTTGAATAAATCCCCAACATTGTCACCAGCAAAGCACCTCACACCATCACACCACCTCCTCCATGCTTCACGGTGGGAACCAGGCATGTAGAGTCCAGCCGTTCACCTTTTCTGCGTGCAAACCAGTAATCAAAGCAAAAGGTGGCTACTTTGAAGAACCTAGAATATAAGACATATTTTTTTGAAAAGTGTAATGTATAATTCCACATGTGTTAATTCATAGTTTTGATGCCTTCAGTGTGAATGTACAATTTTCATGGTCATGAAAATACAGAAAAATCTTTGAATGAGAAGGTGTGTCCAAACTTTTGGTCTGTACTGTACATGTTCACCGGCCTTACAAAGTACTTTCTCCCTAGAAGACATTGCTTTTCAAAGCCAATTTCCTGAACGCCAGTAGCGGACTTTCCCGACTCTTTTATTTGTTTGATATGTTTGACCTGAATTACTGGCTTGTCACCAATTGCTGCTTTAATGATTGTATTTCGTCCAGCTCTCTATTGGTTTACTTTGGATGCACCTCTTGATACATAGTGAGAATTACACTGTCATATTTCACCCAGGTGACGTTTCTGGTTAATACGTTAAGTCATAATATATGTAAACTGTATCACCAGACAGGTCCGATGGTAACAAATACCCTGGAGTAGCAGCAGGGGTTCTGCTCAGGGGGGACAAAACATGAGTGGGCCCCTAACCAGGTAACCCTGATTACAAATATGATGGCGCACCCTAGTAGTGGGTATAGGGGAACCTCATCAGATGACAGAGCTGTTACTAAAAATAAATCACTATACAAATACCAACGCTGTTATTACTGCCATGTGGTGGCATATAGTGGTAGATACCAGTGCTGCAGAACATGTAAGAGATTACAGTACCATTATTGATGGTGACTTACAGATGACGTTCTTTCTGATGGAGTCATTCACTTTTCCATCTTTTCCATCTGGCCCAGACCGACATGACAACTTCTCCAGCCAGGACTCATCTGCATAGTTTCTATTCCCAACCTGCACAAATTCCTTATCCTGCTGATACCCCAATGCTAAGCCACTGCTGCCATATATGTCTCTATTACTGCACCTGCTGTGTGGCACAATAATTGCTACTCTTACTGCCCCACATAATAATACCACGGTGACCCATACATAGTAAAATGCCCTCTAGATGGTAAAATTGCCCCCTAGAAAATATTCTCTGTGCAAGTGTCCTAGAAAACATTTGCCCTGGAGTGTAATAATGCGCCATTATAGCAATAATGCCGAAGTCCCCATTTAACATTTTAAAGAGGTTTTCCACTACTGATTTAACCACCATTCCTAAACTAACACACTTTCTAACTAACACTTTCTAATACACTTTTATTACTTGCCCTACTCCTGTAAGCTCATCTCTCTGTGGGTCATATAGCCTTCTGTTTTGATTCTGGATCTGTTACTATCTAGGGACCGGAATCGGACAGAGCAAGGCACATCACTGGTGGGGATGGAGCTATGTCTCGGTGATTGACAGCAGTCTATGCAAGCATTCTCTGATCAGACTTCACTCTCATTTCTGCTAAGAGACTGCACTTCAAAGCATCAGTGGACTCAGTCGTCACTAGGTACTGTATGATCAAGTCCACAAGTGCTTTCCATTCAGGTGACAAGCCCTGGAATATACTTACTAATGATCAGCACATTGCAGGGCTTGTCAGCTGAATGGACAGCATCCAAGCAGAAAGGAGAACAAAGTCTGATCTGAGGAATGGCCAGGACGTCAGAGTCCCAACGTGACTGAACTGTGACCTTACTGTGTGGATGCTACCCCCTTGGCCATTGCATCATTCGGCTTAGTGCGGTTGTGCAAGAAGAGCGTTTCTCCCTTCTTTACCACAGAGCTTAACTGAATTTACAGAGCTTTGCACGCTGATACAGTTGTGTAGCGTAGCTCCGGGAGGGTCACTATGAGCGTGGGGCCACAGCATCGATTGCCCCCGGTAACTACGCTGCTGGGTAATGCTGTGAATTCTCTTCCTTGTGCATTACATTTGTGTCTTTAATAAATTTATAGTTTGTCTGAAATTTTTAGTTAGAAAATATTCCTTTAATTGTAAAGTTTTATTTTGAGAATGGACGAGGGTGAAAAATTTGCAGTCTCTGTAATTCTGTTTCTTCGTCCTTTGATATTCTGCTGTGTTTGGGATATGATTTCCAGGTATTATGTGAGTGTTGATGTTACATAATCAAATGAAATCCTGAGATTTACTGTTTTTGTTAAGTAAAGTCTATTCTTCGGCTGAAGATTACATTTTTGAGTCATAAGAAATACCGTACATGTTCTTTTGATAATGAGGTCGGCCCCCATCTTTACATGGGGATATATTGTATAACACAATTTACAGTGGCCAAGTCTATGACCCTAAGCACAGAGCTAAAATAACAAAGGAGTGGCTTCAGAACAACTCTGTGACCATTCTTGACTGACCCAGCCAGAACCATGACCTAAACTCAATTGAGCATCTCTGGAGAGACCTGAAAATGGCTGTCCACCAGCGTTCACCATCCAACCTGACGGAACTGGAGAGGATCTGCAAGGAAGAATGGCAGAGGATCCCCAAATCCAGGTGTGAAAAACTTGTTGCATCATTCCCAAGAAGATTCATGGCTGTACTAGCTCAAAAGGGGGCTTCTACTCAATACTGAGCAAAGAGTCTGAATTCTTAAGACAATGTGATATTTCAGTTTTGCTTTTTTAATAAATTTGCAAAAATGTCTACATTTCTGTTTTTTTTCAGTCAAGATAAGGTGCAGAGTGTACATTAATTAAAAAAATGAACTGTTTTGAATTTACCAAATGGCTGCAATGATACAAAGAGTGAAAAATTGAAAGGGTTCTGAATACTTTCCGTACCCACTGTATATTCAGGACTTCTTACCAGATGCAGTACTCCAGGGAAATTGTCACAATAATTCTTATAAAAAATGTAGTGGTCTATTGGATTGTCCTCAAAAAGAACTACTGTACCAAAACGCAGAATATGTAAATAGTTACAAAGAAATAGTCGATTAGTCCATGGTCAGTCCATTAGATTGGTTGAGGTTCGTATCTCGCCCATCTTTCCCTGGGTCCTGTGTTGTAGCTTTGTGTTAGCTGCTTATCCATGTATGTCAGTATCCAAAGTCTGGATCCAGCAGGGGCAGGAGCACATGTAAACTCCGGAGTGTAGACCCCAAGTGTCGACCTCCTCATTTATGCCATGTGCTGATATTCAACCCCTGGCAAAAATTATGGAATCACCGGCCTTGGAGGATGTTCATTCAGTTGTTTACTTTTGCTGAAAAAAAGCAGATCACAGACATGGCACAAAACTGAAGTCATTTCAAATGGCAACTTTCTGGCTTTAAGAAACACTAAAAGAAATCAAGAACAAATAATGTGGTAGTCAGTAATGGTTATTTTTTTTAACCAAGCATAGGGCAAAAATTATGGAATCACTCAATACTGAAGGAAAAAATAATGGAATCACCCTGTAAATTTTCATTCCCAAAACTAACACCTGCATCAAATTAGATCTAAAAAGGAGTAATCACACCTTGGAGAGCTGTTGCACCAAGTGAACTGACATGAATCATGGCTCCAACATGAGAGATGTCAATTGAAGCAAAGGAGAGGATTATCAAACTCTTAAAAGAGGGTAAATCATCACACAATGTTGCTAAAGATGTTGTTTGTTCACAGTCAGCTGTGTCTAAAATCTGGACCAAATACAAACAACATGGGAAGGTTGTTAAAGGCAAACATACTGGTAGATCAAGGAAGACATCAAAGCATCAAGACCGGAAACTTAAAGCAATATGTCTCCAAAACAGGAAATGCACAACAAAACAAATGAGGAACCAATGGGTGAAAACTGGAGTCAACGTCTGTGACCGAACTGTAAGAAACTGCCTAAAGGAAATGGGATTTACATACAGAAAAGCTAAACGAAAGCCATCATTAACAGCTAAACAGAAAAAAACAAGGTTACAATGGGCTAAGGAAAAGCAATGGTGGACTGTGAATAACTGGATGAAAGTCATATTCAGTGATGAAATGGCATTGGACAAGGTGATGATGCTGGAACTTTTGTTTGGTGCTGTTCCAATGAGATTTATAAAGATGACTGCCTAAAGAGAACATGTAAATTTCCACAGTCATTGATGATATGGGGCTGCATGTCAGGTAAAAGCACTAGGGAGATGGCTGTCAATACATCTTCAATAAATGCACAAGTTTATGTTGATATTTTCTTACTTTTCTTATCCCATCAATTGAAAGGATGTTTGAGGATGATGAAATCATTTTTCAAGATGATAATGCATCCTGCCACAGAGCAAAAACGATGAAAACATTCCTTGAAAAAAGACACATAAGGTCAATGTCATGGCCTGCAAATAGTCCTGATCTCAATCCAATTGAAAATCTTTGGTGGAAGTTGAAGAAAATGGTCCATGACAAGGCTCGAACCTGCAAAGCTGATCTGGCAACAGCAATCAGGGAAAGTTGGAGCCAGATTGATGAAGAGTACTGTGTGACACTCATTAAGTCCATGCCTCAGAGACTGCAAGCTGTTGTAAAAGCCAGAGGTGGTACAACAAAATACTAGTGATGTGTTGGAGTGTTTTTTTGTTTGTTTGTTTTTCATGATTCCATAATTTTTTCCCTCAGAATTGAGTGATTCCATAATTTTTTCCTATGCTTGGTTAAAAAAAAATAACCATTACTGACTACCACGTTATTTGTTCTTGATTTCTTTTAGTGTTTCTTAAAGCCAGGAAGTTGCCATTTGAAATGACTTCAGTTTTGTGCCATGTCTGTGATCTGTTTTTTTTCAACAAAATAAAACAGCTGAATGAAAATCCTCCAAGGCCGGTGATTCCATGATTTTTGCCAGGGGTTGTATATGTGTCCTGAACTCAGTACCTGACTATTTATGGCCTACAGTAGACATTACCCTTCATCTCAGCTAAGTGCACAAAAATATCACATGTATGTTAACAAAACCTTCCACTGGAGTGAAGAAATGTACTGGTATTGGAAACTAATAATTTGATTTGACTTGATATAAGTCATGCCTTATCTCTCACACCCAGCGCGGCTGTTGCCATACTGCATACTGGTCATGCACGATCAGCAGTTTGACAAGGAAGAGAGACAAGGTGGTGTAGGAGTCGAATGCGCACCAGCGTCGGTCAGCATGGATACCTAAAGGCCATATTAAATTAGTACAGATGTTCAAAAGAAGAATTCGTACAGGTTGCCATGATTGGCTGAATTTCGATCATGTGATCATGCGGACAATGATAACCATGCTCCATGAGGAAGCTATACATGCGAAACGTGCATTTGGGTCAGTGGCTGGTGTGTTGCTGGCATATAACAATGGGTATTTACTAGTTCTAATATTTATAATATTGACTTTATTATGAGTCACAGCTGTGACGTCATTTTTGTACACTTTGCAGTACTTTTTTAAATTGTCTGGTCTTAATTATAAAATAATTGTCACTATTAAATCTTTTTTTTTAATGTATCAAATAATACTTTAGATGTGCCTTTTATTATTTACTAGTCCTACAAGTGGCATATAAGCAGGGCAGGTCATCTTAGTGACCCATAGCAGGACAATCATCAGTTGGGTACAACCTGGCTTGGTGGGGTCTCCAGTAAAAGGTGAGATCCTGAACACCACTTTAAGAGCCACTTAGATTGTGCCATTGATGTGAAAAATTAAGTTTTCATCTGCAAGTGAATAATGAGGGTCCTCTAATGAGATCCTCTGGTGAAGGTCTGGAGATAAAGCCACCAGTATCTTGAATTGCATGAGAATATTATAATGGCAATAATAAATCAAATCAAGAATTTTCTTAATTACCATAGAATAAGTGAAGTCGCTTTAATCTTTGAACTGAAATTCCTTAACCTTCTGCAGAACCTCCTGTCCTTTCCACAATGGACTCAATACTTTACAGGAAGACAGATGTGCAAATATAATTATGAAAGTTACATCCAGATATAGAAACGTCCTCAGCAGGGTACAATGCAATGTTCTCAGGCTTTCTGAGCAAATGGTGAACGTGTATTCTTACGGCTGTGTCTGCTCCTTTTGCAGCTATCTTCTGATGCCTCTAGTCTGTGGACCATTCCCTGATGACTATTGTATCATGGGCACCACTAAGTTCCCACAACTTAATTGTCTTTTTTTTTTAACCATAACTTCTACAAATTGTTTTTTTAGTCCCTTTTGTTCTAATGTTGAAGAGTCTGTTGAATTATGCGTAGGAAATTATTTGCTAGAATGTGCCATAATTTAATGATTTGTTAGGTTCCAGCTTTTAGGGCCTCCAACAATCATTAAAAATATGTAGGCGTATCCTTTTGCCCAACCCAGTTTTGTACCATTATGCCACCCCACTCCGTTCACAAAAACAAATACTATAGATAAGTTATAATGTGAGAACCATGGACCCCCACAGATCGAACATGTATTACTTTTAGATACGGCGGGATCCCAGTCCTACATTTTCTATAATTGTGAGTGATTTGAGAAAAGAGGAACAAAGACTCGCTAAACTGTCAAAAAATTGTCGATACAGTTTGGAAATTCCCATTCAAAAAATGCGCTACTCCAAATGGTTTGGTGGTGAAGACATATTTTTTGTTCAAAAATCAATTTGATACACAAAAATGCCAAAATGCTATTTTCTGCCTCTTGGCTTGTATGACTTGGCTGATAATCGGGAACAATAGATGTCATGAGTTAAAGGCATGTGCCAGCATTAGGACAAGAAGCATGAAAGAACCCAGCAGGGTCATCACACATAGTAACAGTACCAATACTACGTCCTAAACTTGTGTATTTATCTTTGTGGTCACCTTGTGGCACCTTTTGTGGTCACCTCGTGGTGGTCGTCTATTCCAGGGTGTTCTCCTCTTGTACATGTCCTGTTGTGCTCGGTCATTGCTGAGCCTCTCCTATTAGTTCCCAGTTACGCCCTCCGATAATTCCCAGTGCTGGAATGTAGCCTGCTCTACCAGCGGATCCCAGTGGAATTACCGGCCTAAGCTGTGAATAACCCATTTTGGAGCAGTAAGTAGTGCGTGATGGCTGAAATGTTATATAGTGAGGATTTTTCCTTCATGCTACATTCTTTCAATAAAAGCCAAGTTATGTTTACGGTAATACCCCTTTAACACAGATATGATTTAGGTTAAATCTGCAGGGAATGTGTTTGCCAGAGCTTTTGCTGTCACGTCTTGTGTGTATGTTTTATATCATCAGTGCATTTTGGTAATTTTTATATGATAATGACTTTGCCCAGGCGAAAATATTTTGATGTTTGGAAACTGAAAGTGGCAGAAAAATATCCAGAAGCGAAAAGTTGTAGCACAGGCCTGGATGTAGGATAAATGTAATTTTCTGCCTTGAAGGTTCCCGGGAGCGATGTGTGTCCTGTGTGTATCTGTAAGGACTCGCTCACACGAGCGTATAACAGTGTTGAGTGCTAGGTAGTTTTTTATTGAATAGCACTCGGGTCAATGTTACACTATAGGGCAGTGCAGACCTCTTATTTATTTATTTTTTTCTCATGCCAAATCGGCCTAAGGAAAAAAATTTGCACATGCTGTGAGTGTGTATCTGAGAATAAGATCGCACTCACCCATACAAGACTATGGGTTCATGTGAAAGATCAGACTGCACTCCAATGCCATCCAAGTGTAGTCCAATTTACCATGGAATGCAGCAATGGAGGAGATGGAGAAATTACTTTCTCCGTCTCCTTTGCACCTGAGTTGTGATTCTGTCATGCAAGCGGATTGGAGCACAGCACTGACACTCGGCTCACACTCGAATAGAGTTTCAGCCGAGGGTCAGTTGTATAATCTGCCCTGATTCTCTCACATGAGAGAACATATGATTGTGTGACCCCAGTCTAAGCTATATTCTACTCCAGCAGAACTAATGACTATGACATTTCTGCCAGCTTTCATATATTTTTATCCCTATGTTAGGATTAAGTTGTTGTCCTTGACCAACTAATTATCTGTGTAGTATTATTAGATTGGGGTTCTTTGGGCTCACCAATGTGTCCACCTTCCATCTATAGGAGAATTTGTACATGTCCATGTAAAAGTTATGTTACTGTTGCACACACAATATATTAATAAGATCAAATAGGTTATGAGAATCCTCCCAGAAGTAGCAGACCCTAGGTCAGTGTTCCCCAACTCCAGTTCTCAAAGGCCACCATCTGGTCATGTTTTTTCCACAGGTGATGGAATTATCACTTAGGCATTACTGGGGAAATCCTGAAACATGATACAGGTACACAAAATTAGAATATCATCAAAAAGTTAATTTGTTTCAGTTCTTCAATACAAAAAATGAAACTCATATATTATATAGAGTCATTACACACAGAGTGATCTATTTCACGTGTTTATTTCTGTTAATGTTCATGATTATGGCTTACAGCCAATGAAAACCCAAAAGTCATTACCTCAGTAAATTAGAATACTTTATAACATCAGCTTGAAAAATCATGTTTCAGGATCTTCTCAGTATTGCATAGGTGATAATTCAATTCAGACAACCATGTTGCACTTATGTTTTCTATCCGTGTTTTCACAGAATACGTATCCACTATATTCCATGGGGCTGTTCACGCGTCTGTGTCTTTTTGTGGCCCATGTGTGTATGAAAAAAATCACAGAAACATATTTGTTTTTTCCAGCTTTACAAATAAGTGCCAGTACAAGTCTATAGGTCAGTGAAAATCACGGGACAGCCCACGGATGGCATCAGTGTGCAGTCAGTATGCTGGTCTTGGGTAACATTGAAAAGTATAGGTGAAGCTTTGTAATTTATTTTTTTACCCATACAAGAAAATCACATGCACTATTTTTTATTTTTTTTTTGCGTACGTGAAAAACACTGACGTCTGAATGAGGCCTAGTTTCCTGAAAACATGATCTCGTTGGTGGACATTGAGATCTAGAGCACAGGAACACTCCTCTAGTGATACTTTTGTCCTCTATTGGGTCAGTCTGACCCATTTTCTGGATTGAAGGTTTGCTGTTTATTCTATCCTTATTCTCATTCTGAGAGTTTCAGGATATTAGAGGAAGGATGTCAAATGTAACATCACTGTGATGAATTAACCTTCTCATCTGTCAATGCTGTAAAGAAAAAGTATTATATTTTGCTATTAAAGGGACTTTATTTCAAAGATTTTATACCTCAAACTAATTGTATCTAGGGATAGATTAACTCTATGGTATATCTTATTTGTAGAAATCAGTTTTGCCATTTCTGAGAAATTCAGAATTGAAATCGTATGCAAGTGCTTTGGGGTGGGACATTGCTCTTGCAGCTCTCCTGCCCGGCCTTACTCCCTTCTTCCCCGACTACCTCCTGTTTCTGACTCTTGTTTGTGACCTGACTCCCCAGACCTGAGGCGGACACATATATTCACTGCTGCTCATTACCACTCCGCTCATCTGCACAGATCAATATTCTGGATCTAACGACATCATGAGGACCACACAGTGCATGCACCACCTCAGGCAATGATGGCACTTGCGCGAGATTACTGCCAGGGAAAGCAGGTCACTGATACAAGAGTGACCTGTCAATCAGACACAGGAGGCGGGGAGTAGTGAGGGAGGGCAAGAGAGCTGAAAAACTCATTTGTGGCTCATTTCCATAAGATTTTAATGCTGGATTTCTCAAAAATGGCAAAACTGATTTCTAAAATCAGGATATGAATTTAATTGGCATGAAAGCACCTGTACATACATGTCATTACTTTAAGGTGGACAATTAATTTTCCTGAGGGGCAACATGAGAGACCGTGACTGTTGTGGAGGGCCGAACCAATAGGCTGAAATTAATATTAACATATTAATTATAATTATATACTTGTATCACTTAACATTGAGCAGAATTAAGTATGCTGACACCTCCCTATATGCCGTATGAGCCCACACACAGTCCCCCCCTATATGCCGTATGAGCCCACACACAGTCCCCCCTATATGCCGTATGAGCCGACTCACAGCCCCCTATATACCTTATGAGCCACCACAATGCATAGCCTCCTATATACATGCAAACATCCCATACACATATGAAAAAAAAAACCTACTTGCTGAGCTCCCACTCACCCGGCGCTCTACTCCAGTCTTCGGGGCACTGACCCTCCGCACAGCAGACGTGATGTAAGGACGCTGTCTCATGCTGATTGGTGGAAAGAGTCGTCCGCTCCATCCTCCACCTATATTCTCAAGGATGCCGATAGTGGGGGCGGCAGACAGACGGCAGACAAGGGCATGGTGCTGCCCGAGGGCCACTGTTTTAGTCCTTGGGCGTTCTTGGGTCGATGTGGTCTGCAGGCCACAGTTTGACCAGCTCTGGTTTAAGGTATAAAATCCTAATGACATGTTCCTTTTAAAATATACAGATGTACTCACCCTTAGTTTTTTATGAATTGAATACATTATCGACATATGCGAGCAAAACTAATTTCAGGCTGCGAGTAACATCAAGTATGGAAATATCTCTGCAAGATATCTCAACATTTCCGGCCACCAAACCATCTATGGCAGACTATTGTAAGCTGTATCTCATCGGCCACATCTAGCCCTTTAGCTGTTCCTGTCCGGCCTGTGAACCAGGACAGCTAATGGGCTGGAAACAGTGCAGTGACCCGCAGACCACACCACGCGGCCACCCTCCCCCTCTATTTTACTGATATCTGAAAGGTGAGTGTTTTTTTTTTATTTATTATTGCAATTCACTTGTGGAAGGAATATGTGGGGATATCATACTGAATTGGAGGACTATGGGAGATCAAACCGTTTGGGGGCCTGTGAGGGCCATTATCCTGTGATGGGAGGTTTTGGGAACATTATATCGTGCATGAGTCTGTGTGTGTGTGTGTGTGTGTGTGTGTGTGTGTGTGTGTGTGTGTGTGTGTGCGTGTGTGTGTGTGGGGGTCAACATACTGCATGTTTGTGGGGAAGAGGGCCCTGTGGGCTCCATCATACACTTTTTGTGTGTGTGTGTAAGGGTGAGGCCTGTGTGATCCATTATACTGTGTGTGGGGGGAGGGAAGGGCTGCGTGGTCTATAATACTGTGTGTTTGGGGGGTGCCTGTGGGGACATCATGCTGTGGGGTCCATCATACGTTGTGGGGAAAGCTGTTGATCAAGATACAAGGGCTCAATAATAAGCACAGTATGATTTACTGCTTCATATAAACTTTATAAAAAGCCGTAAATTACAGTATATGGTGCTGATTAACTGCGACTGATAAGAATACTGTACATGATACAATAAGCCCTACCATAACATGTATTAGCCATAGGATCTAGTCAACATAATTAATTTTGCTCAATATTAAGCGATAAAATAAATATTTAATATAGAATGTTAATATTAATAATAAGCAGAATTAATTTCAGTATATTGGTTCATCCCTCCACAACAGTGGCCCCTTGGTAAAATTAATTACACCCCCTGAAATAAAAATGTATTGACTAAAGGCAGGACACATCTGTAATGTAAAATGTTGGATTTTAACATGTCAGACTCTTTGTTTATCTGGGAGATAGTCTACCATCGGCGTTCTGCCTTTTTACTATAGAGAATAAAAGCGGGGTTCAGATATTCACTTTTTACAACGATCAGTTACTATATAGGATTAAAAAAAAATACATGATGAAACCATATTAATATGCCTGCTACTTCATTTACCCCATTCAGGTAGGTCCCTATTCTATTATTATACTGTAACATTACTGCTTTCATCTAATGGGAATCTGTCCGCAGGATTTACCTTCTTAAACCTTTGCTCTCTACTGTTTGTAACCTAAAATTATATTTTTAAAATCCCATTGACTAGTAAATTGCAGCACTACATACCTTTATAATAAGAACTTGTAAAAAAAAAAGTCCTCTGTTATAAGTAAATTAAGGGTCAAGTCCCATGATGGTCTCCAGACTAAGTGCCTTAGTAAATCTTTGCGAAGTCCACCTCTGGCCCATTGATAGCTGTGAGTGATTCCTACAATGTCTTCTACAGGCTGTAACAATTTAGGTACTAGAGTTCTAGGACTAAAATGAGAACACGGCCAGCGTGATTGTCTGTGTATAGGCAAAAAATATATATATAGTTTTGCGCCTATCCCAATAATCAAAGCTGATTGTTCTGCCCACGCCAGAGCAAACTCTCATCATGTTTTTGGGGTGTCCCATTAGCGATCTTTTTGAAGTATGACCCGGACACTTAAATGGTCTAGATATGTGGTGGCCGGTCATAAGGGTAAATCCGGTTAATGGACTATGACACACAAATGTGAGAATGCAGCCAGTATGGGCTGTGATACACGGACAGTTCTCTTGTCTCCTAGTTCTTAACCCAACTTGACAACCTAATTTTTGCATGTGAGACGGTCAAGTTGTGGTTAGGAGATCCGCAGACAGTCAGTTTATCACTGTACTCGGACCTTTACACATGAATGTGTAAATGCGGCATTACTCGTGTTCCCTTTTTGCAAAGTTCTTTCTCCTTTGTGGTTAGCACTATAGCTTGTATCACTGGGGTCCTGGGTTCAAATCTGACCAGTGTCAACATCTGCATGGAATTTGTGTGTTCACTGCTTGTTTGGGTAAGTTACCTCTGACATCCCGTTGAGGAAATTACATTGTGAGCCCCATTGGGGACAATGAGTGATGGCAATGTCTGTAAAGCACTGTGGAATGTGTTAGCTCTTTGTAAGCAAGCATAATAAAAACATAAATCTATGTGAGACTAAAGTACCTAAAAATACAACTGACTCTTGTGCCTGCCGTATATTCATGATGTCTGAAGCAGGAAAACATTTCTTTTTTTTTTTTTAGTTTTTCTTTTGTGCAAATAGTTACCACTACAGTCCAAATGAATGAAAGCGCTCTCCTGTAGTTTTGTAAGGGTCAGAAATATTGTCAAAGTTTCCATACTCTCAAAGTGGGAAAAAATTACAAGGAAATATAATATGGATAGTAAAAAAAAAAATAAAACCTTAGAAAATGAGCATTTTGTTTGTGAATAATGATCTTCCTAATAAAAACATGGCTAAATTTGAATCACTTTTCAGAAAAAAAATGTATGTGATAATTTTTAATTTTTGCAGCTCAGTCTTATTAATCTGCCCAGAATTAATTTTTTAATTTATTCATTCGCCCGGGATACCATTTTAACTATCAAAATGCCTAACATGGCTAAAAAATATCACTCCATTTTACAAACGATTACAGTTTTATAATAGTTTTAAGGGCTTGGTCAACAAGGCAATGTAAGCCTGGTGATGAGGGCCCTCGCATACAAACCTCTGTTTCATTGATCCTTTATAACCCACATAGTAGAACATCTCAACAGTAGTGATGTTTGGATGTGATAGAAAGCAAAAGTCTCTTTATGTTACTGAAGTATTTACAAGTCGGATCTTTTCATATGAACATGTGATGCTGTTGGTGGTCTCCTCCGCACCTGTGTAAAGATGCCCAGAAACTCAACAAAATGGCTAATTAAGGTCTAAAAGGAGATGGCTTTTAACACTTTTTCAATTAAGAAGTAAAAATCTGCTCCGTCTTCCCTGATTCCTTTTGATTCTAGTTAATTTCTCACGAGTTTATACAAGTATTCATAATCCATAAGCAAATTGATTCATAAAAGCCGCCTAATGTATAAAGTGTAAGACCAGCCAAATATGAAAATCCTTCTATTTGTTTGGGTCCATATTCTTATTTTGCAACTTATCAACCACATTGGACAATCTTGGAGAGTGGGATAATTAGGGAAGAGTGGCTCTTAACAGGTTTATGGGGGGGAGGGAAGACATATGCAAATAAATTAAGGAAATAAAAGTGCCCAAAATAAGATGAAACTGGAATAACCAGAGGAAACCCACACAAACATAGGTAAGCATACAAATTGCATACAGATGTTGCCCTTGGTCAGATTCAAACTGGGGGTGTTAGTTCAACACTGTTTTGCCAAAAAGCAAAGTAAATTAATGAAATACAACCTCTCTCAAACAGTCTGAATCTTACCAAATGTGGAATGCTGTTATTTATCAGCTATGTAATTAAATGTCCTTGTGAATTACACGGCCCTTTTTAAAGGATGAGGGTAGAGCTTTTTCTAAAGTCTCAACCTCCTATCAAAGGCTATAGCTGCTTCCAAAAGGAGGACATATCTGCCTAGAAAAGGTTTATTTACTAGAGGTCATACCTGCTTGTAAAAGGTTAAAAGGAATCTGTCACCGTGTTTTTCTTCCCATCCAAGAGCAGCATGATGTAGGGGCCGAGACCCTGATTCCAGCAATGTATCACTTATTGGGTGCCTTGTGGCGGTTTTGATAAAATCCGTTTCATCTGCTATAGATCAAACGGATCTCTGAATACTGAGCTCTCTGTAACTTCATCCACATAACTGATTGGCAGCTTTCTGTGTACACTGTGCATAGGCAGAAAGCTGTCATTCAGTGGTGAGGGTGGTACTGTATTATACAAAGCTTGTGAATGTGGAGGACTATATAGGGTGCTGGGTGTCGGACCACGGCCGATCAGACATTGATGACATATCCTAAGGATAAGTCATCAATGTAAAAGTAGTGGACAACCTCTTTAAATATGCAAATACTTTTCTTCTCATAATACAAAGTAAGTATTTTGCTTTTGCTGATTGTTTCTCAGGCTTGGATAGTTTATGGCGGAAATGTCATGTCATGTTGCCCAGAGTTCTGAATAATATGACAATAGTCATATGAATTGGGCAGAAAGCCAAAAACAACACTCGGAGCCATTTCTTGCATTCTTTTGGGTTTCTTTAAATATTGATATCCTGTTATAAATGCACCCTGCGCAGCAAGCTTTACCTAACAACAATCAGGTATATTAAGTTGGATTAATGGGTATTTTTTAATATATATAATGCCAAGAGACCTTAGTAATAATGGCCAAACCTTGATTAGGTTTAAATTAGTGCTATCAATATTCAATTAAACTTCGAGACTACCACCTAAGATTTGCATTGAAATGTTGTCATCTGGGGTTAAGGGGAAGGTGTAGGGGGCTCGAAGAAGATGGACCAGTATGTATGATAAATTTTGGGACTGAAAATCTGTAACAGATTTGGTCAATTTCTTGGCTCTTATACCAGTCTCTAATAGGTAGGACTAAGGATACAAATTTTTATCCTGGTGGAGAACTAATTTGAATAGCTTTTTTCCAGGCAGCATTGTTTTTGCATCTCGCTACACTAGCAGGTTGGCTTCATATTGATTAACTGGACCTGTGTTGGCAAACCTATGGC
>VIAB01004273.1:16541-27482 GCA_009801035.1 Oophaga pumilio | reverse complement strand
AAACTTCGTAGTAAGTGATACATCCCGGAAATCTCCCCCAGCCCCTACCTTATGCTGCCCTCAGATTACATAGCAAAAACCTGCTGACAAATACCCATTAACATCTTTTTTTTTTTCTAAGCTAAACAAGCCCAACTTTTCTAACCTCTCGTTATAACACAAACCCTTCCATTCTGTAAATGATCTAGTCGCCCGTCTTTGAGCTCTTTCCAGTTTTTTAATATCCTTTTTAGAATGTGGAGCTCAATACTGAATCCCATATCAAGATGTGGCCTCTCAAGTGATTTATAGTAACAATACCTTGGGATCGCGGGATTTTATCTCATTTATACACCCTAAAATCTTGTTGGCTTTTGCGGCTGCTGCTTGACATTGAGGACTGCTGCTCAGCTTACTTTTAACCAGAACACCGAAGTCCTTCTCCTGTTCTGTGGTCAGAGTATATGTCCATTAATCGTATGTGCGGTTATATGACTGACATGCATTTCTCTACATTTATCAATGTTGAACTTCATCTGCTATCCTTTTGCCCGTGCAGACATTTTTTTCTAGATCGTCTTTGAGTCAAACTCCGTTTTTTTATATTTATCCTACAAAGATTTGTGTCACCAGTAAAGAATAACACAAGAAGAGGTCAGTCCAGTTACTTCCCCAGAGCTCATCTGCAGTACTTGGCTCTCGGCTGTGGATAGATTCAATGCTTCTTCTAGGATAAAATGTCTTTGATTTTTCTTTTTTTGTTCTGTACAACTGCTTTATGAATTTTTGCTGAAATTGTGAAAAGTAGTTGAAAACGAATTAAAATTCTTAATTTGGATTTCAGCTCTTATTTTTTGCGTGCAAGTTAGGAAACGCTTGTTTTCTACAGCAGCTTTTCCGCGTTTTCATTGCACTGGTTACATATGGACCTAGCAACTCTCTGCACAGAATCCCGTGCTTTGGTGGATGAGGAACGTGCTTCACTTGATGTGATTGTGCATTTTCTATATATTGATGGGAACGACCTCTGTCTGTGCATGCAGATTGCGTTCAGCCTCTTTCTGTTATCAGATTTTTCCTGACATTGACAAAACGCATTACTCAGCATTCTGCTGTTGTATTTGGTGTCTTGCCCAATCTATTTTTACATGATGGGATCTTTACAACTTCCTGAGCGACTGTCACTTCCCTCCATAGACACATCTGTTCTTCCATCCTGTAATTTATGCAGGACAGTAGTTAATGATTGCACCCTTTGTCAACATGAACCCGTGAATCCATACTTATATGCCGTAAAATACTAATAATTTCATGTATTTGTTTATTGTATCTATGCTAATTACTGAATAGAATAGTGAAGCATTAAAGGGAAGCTGTCACCTCCTTTTGCCAGTATAAGATGCGGCCACTGCTTTTCGAAGCTTATCTACAGAATTCTGTAATTCTGTAGATAAGCCCCCGGTCCGACCTAAAAGCTGAAAAAAGAGGTTTTATTATACTCACCCGGGGGCGGTCCGATGTGGTCCGGTCTGATGGGTGTCGCAGGTGCGGGTCCGGCGCCTCCCATCTTCATGTGATGACGTCATCCTCCTTGCTTTGTGTCGCACTCCTGCGCAGGTGTACTGATCTTCCCTGTTGAGGGCAGAGCAAAGTACTGCATTGCGCAGGCGCTGGGCCTCTCTGATCTTTTCCTGCGCACTGCAGTACTTTGCTCTGCCCTCAACAGGAAAGATCAGTACACCTGCGCCGGAGCGCGACAGAAGCAAGGAGGAGGACGTCATCGCATAAAGTTGGGAGGCGCCGGACCTGTGACACCCATTGGACCGCCCCCCAGGTGAGTATAACAAAACCTCTTTTTCTTATCTTTCAGGTCGGAGCGGGGACTTATCTAGAGCATTATAGAATGCTGCAGATAAGCCCCGAAAGGGAGTGACCGCATATTATAGCGGCAAAACGAGGTGACAGGTTCCCTTTTAAAAGTAAATTTAAAGAAATATTTTAAAACGCGTCTTCATTGTTTTTGAGTTTGGCAGAACTTTATTTGGTGTGACTACTGTTTTTCTATGATCTCTGGTTACCAATAGATGTAGGCGTTATTCTTTCTTGTTGTGCAGTTTGGATTAGTACCCAGGGCCTGGTTATAATCTTCTCAGTTCTAGTAATAATGGAAGCCATGTCATTAGTCTGAGCATAAAGGGTTATTCCAAAAATAGTAGTTTTTTTCCTATCTGTAGGGGTCAGACTCCAAGCCATTCCAAAAACAGGAACCTGGAAACCAAGCTCTGCAGAGCCCCATCAGGAATGGATTAGAAATGCACATGGTTGATTTCTGCTTCATTCGTTGTCTGTGGGTTTCCCGGAGAATGCCTAGAGCAGCGCTCTATCCAAGATGGAGCTCGGCAGCTAGGTTCTTAATCCCAATCCTCGGGATCACTGAGGATTCCAGAAGTCATATCTAACTGATCAGTAAGTTATCCCATATCCTATGGACAGGGGATAACTTTTCTGGGAAATAAGCCTTGAAGATGCCATGATAATTGTTGACCAACCTCCCCATATGCATGGAGGAATGGTTCAACTGGTAGTACATGTATTTTTAATGGGAAGAGTTGAGTAAGTTCCCGCTAGTCACTGCTTTCTTTCTTGAGAACTGAAGGATCAGACATTGACATTGAACAATCCTAATCCTACTTGTTCCTCACATTATGGTGGAGAGTTGGAAAGCCCTCATGAATATTTAGATAGTTGGCTAGATCTTCTGAAATCTGTTGGTTTAGTCGACTTTTGCCTTAAACTATCAAGTGTCTTCAACTGGTTAGGTGCTGATGTTAGTTGACATCCAAGATTTGGTATGGATCATGCCATGTGTGTTCCATCAGGCAAAAAAGCTTGTAGGTGATGGCAGCTTGACTCGGCACACTATTGTTTGATAATCACTCCAATTGCACGATCCACATGAAACCTTTTGTTCAAAAAAGTTACAAGTAATCAATCGATATATATTCCAAAAATTTTCTATGAAAAAATTATTTTTCGATGAGATTGTGGGGTTTTCTACATTTTCAATCAAAACTCCTGACTCCTTAGTCATAACTGTTTTAATTGAAAACTCAGGACCTGGAATTCAATATGTACCAACCCCATCTCACCCCACCCCCTTCCAAAAATAGAAAAAAAACATAAATTGTGGATTTTCTCAAGCGTGTTGGATCAGTCCTTTTCATTCTATAGCAGTCCTTTAGGGTTTGTTAAAATATCAGCCCTTGAACCCTGATAGATCTTTATCTTGTATGACTTAATCGTAATGAGTATATAATTTATGGAGCTTTTAATATTTAACTTCATAAATCTTTTATGCGGAAATGGAATATTTTATATTTGGTGTCTCTGCTGTAGAGAACAAGTAAAATGCTTTTTATAGGAACTTAGGATTTCCTAATCTTTCTAACCATTGCTAAATGTTGAGCTGTTCTTAGCGGTCTGCTCCCTGCAGATAACTCGTGTTTCAGCGCATATTCATTAGGCTTTGTTACAATATAGGAAGCACGTATTATTCTTAACGTGGTATCGGCGAGCTTCCTAAAGTAAACCAGACCCTATAGTGTCCTCTGTAAACTAAAGGCATTGTATAGTTTTAGTTTCAGTACTGATATGATTATACCCAATTATTGCCAAAAAATATACTGTAGGATCGCTAAACAATAGGGGGCTGTCCATTTATAGTGGTATCAAATAAACAAATAAATGCCCCTGTACAAGTAACACCAACATACTAAGACCAAATAACTCCAGATGTAAACTAATAGCAGTATTATACAGTACAATTTCTAAATGATAAGCTATAAAATAAATAAAATGTATTGTGTATTGTCACAGGGCGCTGGGTCACACTGTGCTACCGCTCAGTTACGCTTCTCTAAGGTAGACGAGTGACGGTATAATAATAATTCACACATATGTGAATAGGGACACACAAGGGTTCTCCCACCCTCATTCTAATATAAGAAGCGTAAAAAAGGTAGAAAGTAGAGGTGCTCACAATACTAAAGTCCCATATAATAGGGTAAAGTTCAGATCGTGCATATGTGTTGTAAGACAGCGCTTACTGAATGTGTTGGGGGACACTCGCTTAGCAACGGGATGAAGGCACACGGGCACGTTTTCTCCTCACAAAACAGTCGATTTGGTTTATTACTCAATCGTAAACCTCGGTAGGCCATGTTATACTGCACAGGCCTAACACATAGTCCACAGTACTTTACAGCATACGGCTTTACTTGCACGACACATGACATTGGGTTGCAGTCATTAAACATGCTGGACCTTACTCCGTCCAGTTATCATGGGCGACTACACAGTTCATTTACTGACCCTCGTCAATGCATACCGTCCCCCATACTCTGGGTTACCTTCCAGGAGCTCCTGCTCCACATGCTGACTCCTTGTTAGTCCTAGGTTCCCGAGGAAGCTGCCTAACTGGTATCACCGTCTCGGACGATGCCTTCCTCACCAGGCCACCCGACAGTTCCAGAACCTCAGTAGGTCGGTAGCTTCCTCAACGCAGTAGCCGACACAGGCTCTACAGACACATGGCCTCTCCGTGCACTATTCAGGACGTCCATCCCTTCCCGGGACCTTCCAACACACAGGTCTCCAGGTCCATGGCCTCTCCCCATGCTTTTCAGGAAGTTAGGAGCTTCCAACACAGAGTCCTTCAGGACCTTACAACTCTGAGAACATGTGACCAGACCTCAGTCACATTATATAGTGTAACCTCCCCCATAGGTGGGAGGTGTGTGTGGTTAGTCACGCCCAGCTCTCCGACTAACCCTGTAAGCCCCTCTTACAAAAAAAACAAACAACTTGTGGGACTACAGGTCCCAACACAACAACATTATGGGCTTACAGCGCAGACTTCCTCTGTGACACATACTGGCCATTTACAATGATGCCGGTCACTGTCTCACCATCATAATCACGCCTCCGTGCGTATCCTGAGAAGCACCTACAGCGCCCCCTAGCTGTAACAGGGGGCACTGCCTCACAGTGTATAGAGACATATAAGGCCACATTCACACCTTGAGTATTTGGTCAGTATTTTACGATTTACATCAGTATTTGTAAGCCCAAACCAGGAGTGGGTGATAAATGCAGAGTGGTAACGTGTTTCCTTCATACTTTTCCTCTAAGGGCTCATACCCATCACCGCAGGGGCGGACATATCATTGGTGCAACCTGTGCAGCCACACAGGGGCCAGAGAAGTGAGGGGTCCCATTTCTACATCCAAATCGGGTGCAATTTGGCATTTCTAGGAGCTATTTGGCTGCAAAGGGCTCAAATATTGTTCTTGTACAGGGGCCCTTTTATATCTGTGTCCACCAGTGCATCACCGTGAATAAAATCGGATTGCTGTTGTTCCTCTAAAGTTGGAAGAGTATCTTGCAAGTGGCATGTGATTTTCATGCGAGTACAATGCGATTTTTTTTTTTTTATCACCTAACATCTGAATGACATGTGAATGCAATCTGATCTTAACATTAGCTTTTACATAGAGTAATTCTCTGTCATTTAAAGATCGTTTTCAAAATATATTCTTCAAAATATATGTGAGTGAGATATATAATCTGTGCTTTGCGTGTGTAGCTTACTGTACATGTATCTTAGTGATAAATAAATAAAAAATGGTGTGGGATTCCCCAAAATTGTATTAACCATCTAAGGGAAAGTGGATAGCTGGGGTAGATGTTTATAGCCTGGAAAGGGGGGTAATACACATGGAGTTTCCCACGCTATTAATATCAACTCACAGTTCTATACTTAGCCTTTTACTGGTTATTAAAATTGAGGACCCCCCCAAAAACTATGTAGGGTCCTCCTATAATTAATAACCAGCAAAGGCTAGGCAGACAGCTGCAGGCTGATATTATTAAGCTAGGAAAGGGCCATGGATATTGGCGCCCTCCCAGACTAAAACATCACCTCTCAGCCACCACAGAAAAGGTGCACCATAAGATGTGTCAATTCTGGGGCCTAGCCTTGCTCTTCCCACTCAACCTGGTGCATTGTCAAATAGGGTAATAGTATTGGGGTTGATGTCCGCTTTGTATTGGCTGCTGACATCAAGCCCAGGGGTTGAATGGAGAGGCGTCTAAAAGATGCCCCATTACTAACCCCATAGTCATATTATAAATAAAAAAACACCCTGAATAAAGTCATTTAATTGAAATAAACACACTGACATCTTTATTTTAATGTAAAATAAAAAATTATACTCTTATTTACTCCTAATCTACTGAAGCCCATGTCCCCTGTAAAAGAATTTAAAATAATAAAGAACCATATTCCTCACCTCTCCGACAAGAAATTAGTCAATTTGTCCCTTGGCATGATGCGAGCCTTCAGACTGCCAGCCAGCAGAGACACTGAGCTGCGCATCATAGCATCCATGACTTGCTACCCATTTACTCAGTGACAACTACCAAGGTGTAAGCTAATTTTTCTGTTCAGGTTTCACTTTGCAATGCTGTGTTCTTTTGGGGGTAATTTATCTCCCCTTCTTTTCTGGGTTTATGTTGGTTATTTTTTTTCTTTTAATGATTTTTTAATAAAGATTCTTTTGATTTTATTTTTTTACCCCTTGACTTCAGTACTTGCACTTTCTTTTTTCCATGGTTTTGCATTTGATTGGTGGTTTGGGGACATTTATTTTGGGCAGGGTTACAATCCCTATGACATGTACAGATCTTCTATCATCGTGCTGTAAATGTGGCTCTTGGGACTGGTTTCAGCAGTCTTGCAGGGATGCCATTAATGCCAGGTGCTTTGTTTGGCCACTCTCAGCGCCCAAATCACTTCACGTTCCAGTAAATCAGATTTTGGTAACTTTGTCCCTGCGCTCTTTATGATGGTCAAGGTTGGCGCTGTCATATCGTTTCTTTGTGTATTTCTCCCATCTCTGCTTGATATCCTGCTGGTCTCTAATTTAATTGCCATAATGGTCTTTGATGGTTTCTTGGCCTGCTAAGAAAAGCTTCAGTCTAAGGGGTAATGTTTCTCTTTGTGGAGAGTGACAAGCCAGGCCTGGCATCTCAGTGTGAGGAGACTTGGGCGCCATACATGCTCCTCTGGGAAATTAAATATGCAAATTGATTCTTCAGAAGACCTGAACTCTAGTGTCACCTATTGGAAGTAGAAGTCCTAAAAGTCAATATCGACCCTTCATTGAGCCTTGCCATATGACTTTGAATAAAAGCCAAACCAAAACCTCAATTTGCAGACAGTGTTTCGGGGGTGTTACCCCTCCTCAGTGCAAAGGCTTGCTACTTCCAATACAGTGGAAATGTAGGTAAAAAGTTAAGGAGGGTGAATACTTGAATACTTTCACAAGCCACTCACTGTATATTTAGTTTATTTTTCCCACTGGGAAATTAAAAGCAAATTTTTATTTTTATATTTTTTTTTTAGTATAATTTCCCTTTTTTTCGTTAAGAACACTTTTGACAACTTGTAAGACTTTCTACTGAGCCTGTCTTCAGTCTGGGAGGAGAACCCTTCGGCTGAGTGATTCTGCTCCATTCGTTTTTTTAGCAGTTGGTGGGAGTCTCAACCAATGGACCCCTACCGATCCAAACTTCTTACATGTCTCTATGAGAATGGAGTTACTCATAAATCAAATCTGGGAATTATCAAGAAGTATCTATAAATGTTAATGAAAACTCCTACAAAGGTCATTGAAAGTCAACAAAGTATGTGAGGCTGTAATTCATCCCTCAGAGAGTCACCAAAATAATTTGCTGTGTCCTGAACTCGCCTCTTACAGCTTCGGGCAGTTGGAGGTCAGTGTTTTATTAACCTCTCAGATGCTGGTCTCCTTAAGATGCTGCCTCCCCTGTAGAAAAAATTAGAACGTGTACCCCTCTTTAAAGCATCAAGAGAAATCTGTAGACCTTTAGGGAGTGGAATACTTTTGCAAGGCGCTTGTGCATGCTGATGAGTACATGATCTCTAGAAAAGGGAAGGTGTATGTTTTCTCCATGATTTTCTATAAATCATGAAGTGCTGGATGTTTAGAAGTCAATAAAAGCTTCATTAGTTGTAAATCCTCGTATATTCCCAAGTCTTAATTGCAGCTGAACACATTTTGATATGCTAGGAGTCTCTGTTGTCCACCAGAAGCTGAAAGGGTTTATCTACTTTGGCATTTCTCCAGTGAACCGTCCTTGAGAGCTTGAAAAATGCTTGGTATCCCAACAGCACTGGTGATATCAATGCAGCTGTTCTTTATTTCATTTCTGTAGACCTGACAAGCATTTTGGCTAAATTCTTTATGATTCTATATTTATATTGATATTGATTTTTTTGTCTTACAATTTATTTGTATTGAGTATAAATTTACAGTAGTTCCTACATCTGGCAGTTTAGACGAGATCTCAGTCATTTCCTGCTCTTCTGTTCACTTGATGAAGTTGCTTCTACAAACTTAGGTTATCCATCACATTTGTCAAATTTTACTCCTGTCTATCCTCCTCATTATATGAGCTCATGATATTGATGACTGATCCTTTGTAAAAGTCATCAGTATCCAGTCGGTAGTGGGCAGTCATCCTGCTCCACAGCCACACGGTTGTCTTTTGGCTTTTGTGGCTGCCAGGGCTGGACTGGCCATCTGGCAATTCTGGCAAATGCCAGAAGGGCCTGTCTGATCGTGGACGGCCTTGTCTGCTACGTTGTTAACAGAATCTGTGATCTCAAGACAACCATACTGTTAAGAGTTTTGATGGAGCACATAGCAGCTGACTCCGTCACTTACCCCAGCAGGTCACCAGTGTCATTAGAAATATTGGTCTTGTAGTAAATCTTCCTTTCCTCCATCCAGGGTAATATTAGTAATATATCCCATCTGGTGCTTGGGGATGGGGACACCATGGGCCTGTCTGAGTTCAAATGCCAGGACTGAATTTCAGCTCCAGTCCGTACCTGATGGCGGCTGTCTGTAAACGGAGACTGTGACGTCCATCTGTATATGATCGGTGGTGGTTCGACATGTTACGTCGGCACCAAACAGCTGTTTTCAGCTCTGGAAGTGGCCATCTGTAATCAATGAACCAAGCATGAACGGCATAGCTTCCTTGGATTTACTAAATGAAGCAAGCCTCGTAGAGGGAAGCTGTTAGACACTTTGTCCTGCCTGAGCCATGGGGAGCAAGAGATCCAGAAAGGTTCCCTCACTACAGATGGCCAGTCATGACCACAAATTGTCGACATGATTGACTCCATGTACAAATCCACGTGTTTGACTGCATCGCAGATCAGTGTAGAAGCTTCCATCTATTGCTTGCATCATCGGTCTGCGTGTAAAAATGCCCATGAGCGCTATCTACAATTTATTCATGTGCTGTCTGAAGTCTCTCGCACACAAAGGATGAAACAAGCTCTACTGAAAGAGCTCTATGTTTTACTTTAAAGCATTTCTGCTAAAACTTAGCTTTTGTAACCAGCCTGGGAGCCAAATCCATTCAGAGGCTTTCAGAGGCTTCCTCTGTTTTATCAGCTCCTCTAAAGTAGTGTCTTTTTATGTTGTCGCCTAACCGCCGAAAAGGCATTTTAAAGGTATATATTTTTTTGGAGGGGCTGGGAATTGATCATGACTTGTGGCACTTATGTATATTTAACCTAAATAAAAGATCCTTTTGTACAGTCAGATATAAAATTTAATGAGGAAAAGGACAGCATCTGATCCGGGTGAAAAAGTAGAAAATTCTTTATTTGCCAGATGCAACATTTCAACCAATATAGGTCTTTGTCAAGCATACAATCAATACATAATGGCAGCCTTAGGCCTCTTTCACACATCAGGTTTTCGCCGTCAGGCGAGTTCCGGCATTTTTTCTTAAAACCGGATCCGGCAAAATCTAATGCCATTGACTAACATTAGCGCCGCATGGCCTGCGGTGCGTCCTGTTTTTGCCGGATCCGGCTAATGGTCTCATTCCGGTGCTTCCGGCTTTTTGTTACAATGAAAGTCTATGAGCGCCGCAATGCGCCGGATCCAGCAGAAGCCGGATCCGGTGGCCGTATCCGTTTTTTTTGTCTGAGCATGCTCAGAGTAGCCCAGCCCACAGCAAACATATATAAACCATGCCAGTGGGACCACCCTCTGCCATAACCATGCAGCCATCCAGCAAGAAAGGAGCCAGCCACAGGAGAAGACAGGAGGAGGAGGAGAACAGACCAGCACCACCACCACCAGCACCACCCCAAGACATTTGTCCAGGATGCAGCCGGGAGCAGACGCCAGACGGTAAATATCACAGACAACCCCTTTCAGCCAGGGCCATGCAATATCAATATATTCATGGCCTTTTTTTCTATTTATTCCACAGCAGAAGCCACCCGACAGGAGCAGCACCATGATGATGGAGCGTATCGGAGCAGAGGCCAGACGGTAAATATCACAGACAACCCCTTTCAGCCAGTGCAATGCAATATCAATATATGCATGGCCTTTATTTCTCTTGATTCCACCGCAGAGGCCACCCGACAGGAGCAGCAGCACCACAGCAGGACACGTCTTCTTCTTCTGGGAGCCCTCCCACGCATCGTCAGCGTTTACAGGTAAAAAAAAAAATAATTATTTTTTTTTTCACAATCCATCTCTGTGATCTATATATTAATTGCATTATTTTTTATTTATACCAGGAAACAAGCTGAAGAGGAGCTCCCAGAATAAGAACGAAGGGGTGGAGAGACACCCGGAGTGGCCTCGCAATTCGTAAGTTTCCTGCATGCATCGCTGAAACACAACATCACACTACACACAACACATAGAATACAATTTAGTACAGACATCACACTGCACCTAAACACATATGCCTACATCCAAACACATAATTTATGGGTTTTTTTATAGTCTTCTGTATCTGGTGCTCAGCCAAAAGGTCCTCGCAGTGCCTCCCAGGGTC
>VIAB01004272.1:45738-59991 GCA_009801035.1 Oophaga pumilio | reverse complement strand
ACATTGGACTATTTTGAAGTGGCTTTCTATGAGCCCTGACCTGAATCCTATTAAGCATCTTTGGAAAGAGCTGAAACATTCCGTCTGGAAAAGGCAACCTTCAAACACGAGACAACTGGAGCAGTTTGCTCTTGAGGATTGGGCCAAAATACCTGTTGAGAGGTGCAGAAGTCTCATTGACAGTTACAGGAATCGTTTGCAGTGATTGCATCAAAAGGTTATGCAACATTAAGTTAAGGGTACCATCATTTCTGTCCAGGCCTATTTCATGAGGTTTATTTTTTTTTAATTCTCTGGACACATGGTTGAAAAGCAATATCTGACTTTCATTAGTTCATTTTCATAGATTTTTGATTTATTATTACTTTTATCAGATTCCAGTTATTTCTGTGACTATTGTGTTTTTTTCTGTCATTAAACGAGGGGTACCAACAATTTTGACCACGTGTGTATATGAGTAATGCACTTAGGTATTACGAATGTATAGTGGCATACAGACCATACACATTTAAGATATTCAATGTATGCCTGGTAGAAAGACCAAATTTAGAGGGCACAACTGCACATGCGTCTGCCCCCGCGGGGCGCACATGCAGCTATGCCCTCCTCATATGGTCTATCTACCAGGTATACCTAAGTGCAATACTCATATACTTACCTGGGTATGAACACCTTACCACTTTGGCATTTTCCCTGGGCATTTGGTCCATAGAATTTGTATTATAATGTGATGGTTAGTTACGAAATATGACAATATGATTGATTGACCTTCAGCACCACCGAACACCTGCAGCGTCGCACATCCGAACACCCCTTTCTCCCAGACTTGGGTCCGCAGCACTGCCCCACTCCTGCCTCCACCAGCAGTGACCCTGGGACCCCACTTCACCGCAGACACCACCACCGGTGAGCAATAAGATGCATGGATTATAAAAAGCACCATTTTATTAAAATGTTTTCCTATTTTTCTCCTCAAAATTTGGGGTGTATCTTATAATCCAATATGGTAAAAATACGGTAATCCGATATGTAAGGGACGGAGCTGTATATAACAAAAGAGGGCACTGTGTGATAAGGTACGGCAATATACATAATAAAGGAGACAATGCAAGACATATACATGTATGTGTGTGTGGATATATATCTATATCCACACACACATACATGTATATGTCTTGCATTGTCTCCTTTATTATGTATATTGCCATCCCTTATTACACAGTGCCCTCTTTTGTTTTATACAGCTCTATACATATATATATATATATATGTATATAGCATTTTCGCAATAAAAGGAGGGGGCCCAGGCACACTTCTTGCACATGGGGCCCAAGAGGTCAGTGTCCGCCCCTTGTCACAGCCGTCCTTTCTCTGGGAAGTCCTATTCCGTTATATCCATTCACTCTATGGGCAGTCCATTTCTGTCACAGCCATCCATTCTTCGGGCAGCCCTCTGCTATCACAGCCATCCTCTCTCTGGGCAGTCCCCTTCTATCATAGCTATCCCTTCTCTGTCTTTACATAACAAAGGCGAGACTACTTACTCATTGGTCATCCAGTAGGCTTCAGTTCTGCTTACTGTAGTACCTATTTTATATTCACAGATGTCTTAGTAAATCTAAAATTGAATTATTTAATGTACAATATGATATCTCTAAAGAGTCTCCTAGTTTTGTGCTAATCTGATGGAAGTGGCCCTACAGTGCATTAGGTGAGACTAGAATATAATGTTAACATTAATCCAACCCTGTTCTTTTTAATAGATATCCTAAGACCTACAAATAGCAGAGAGGGCTCACTTATTGCCATATTATCAGCCATACGTAATGACTGCAACTAGACAAATTACATGTATAGCATAATACTGCTTTCCCACAGATTGTGGGCGACAATTTATGGTTACTTATTAAAGTGTGGAAGACCATTGCATTTAAGATGAAAGTTGAATTTTACATTATGAGTATTATGGGATTATGCCTATATTTGTATATTGTAGATTTAAAATGCATAATGTCTGCATATTTTAGCTTTAATGCCTTCAAATGGTGAATGTGTTTAAAAAAACAATATATGTCAGCTGTGTAATGTAGTGTCTCTGATTTCACGCTGGTAAGTGCATTACATTTAAATTATCACACCACTTATCAGTCTCTTGAAACTTGTGGTTGATGGTGACTTTGTAAATTGTAAAGGCAACGGCAGCAAAATGCTTACAGCGACATAATAGAAAAATATTTAAAATCTGTAATGAAATACAATATGTCTAAAAGCACAAAATATAATAAATCAACATATTTTGTATGTGCAATTTAGTATTAACCTCAGTTTGCTATCTTGTCTTTTATCCCTTAGGGTGTGTTTCCACGATCCGGATTTCTTCAGTAATTGCTGCGTGTTTGACGCTTTGCACTGGCGCAGCATCAAACACGCAGCGTCCAGATGTTACAGCATAGTGGAGGGGATTTCAAGAAATCCCGTCTCCACTATGCTTAAAAACACGCAGGCGGCAGACCTGCGTTAACGGACATGCGGTGCGTCTTTTCAGACCGCAGCATGTCCTATTCCCTTGTGGCGACGCAACGTCGCTGCAAGGGAAATAACACAGGCCTGTGTAGAGCTGCGGTCATTCCAGATGTGTTCCATGATCACATCCGGATTGACCGCGCGTTCACTAGGGGGCGGGGCTTTGGGCGGAGCGGACTTTCCGCTCCGTCCATAGCGCTGTGGTTCCGGATCGTGGAAACACAGCCTTAAAGAGGTTGTCCACTACAATGTGTAGTAGGTGGATCGATTTAAATCTTGGAAATAAGGCTTTCTTCAAATAACTTGCTTCTCCAAATATGCCTGTGAGAGGCGCTATCGCTGTCTGCTCATCTGCATCTAGTGACCCCGGATGCAGCTGCCTCTGATGTCCGGTGATGTCACGTCAACTTTCGGAATTGGACGCTGGTGAGAACACACGTGTTGCTGGGCTGTGACGTGCAGTGAAGCTCCACCAACAGCCCAGTCACTCAGGGAGACCTGGTCCCGCCTCCGTGATGCCTTTGTTAGCTTCCAATTCTGGAAGTTGATGTGACATCACCAGACATCAGAGGAAGCTGCAGCCGGGGGTCACGTGATGGGGATGAACCAACAGCATTAGCGCCACTCACAGGCATATTGGGAAACACAAGTTGTTTGAACAAAGCCTTATTTCCAAGGTTTAAATTAATCTGCCTACTACACATTGTATTGGACAACCTCTTTCAAAACCAATTTTAGGCCTTGAGGACATTGCATTTTTTTTTGTTTTTTTCATTGTTGCATTCTATAAACCACAGTATTTTAATTTTTCTGGTGACAACTGTATTGACCCCTGTTTTTTGCAGGTTAAGTTGTGTTTCTCAGTGGCAACACTTATGATTTTAATATTAGTTTATCAAGCTTTAAAAACTCTTTATGGGAAGAGATAGATAAAAACAGCAATTTTACTGTTTATTGACATTTGAAATTCTAGTTCTTCACAAAGAAAGTGTTACCTTTTCTATGATTCATCCTGAATATGTGGATATAAAATTTATGTAGTTTTATTATTTTTTTTAATTTGTGCAATAAATATACCTAGAAAAAAGGATTTGTTATTGTGTCGATATATTCTGACAGCCTTATGTTTTTTTAATTTTCATTAATAGAGCTGTCCGAGTGTTTATTTTTGTTTGACAATTTGCAGTCTTCAGTGGTCCCATTTTATGGTTAATATAACTTTAAATCACTATTTATTACACATTTTGGGAGGTGCAATGTGCAGAAAAAATAGCAAGTCTGCCATCTTTTTTTCCTTTAATAAACACTTTTCACCATTCAGGTTGATCGACAGAGCTTTATTGTGCAGGTAAATACGATAATTGCAATATCCAATTTATTTACGGTAGATTTAAATATAAACATATAAATTGGAAAAATGTAATTTATTTATGATTTTTCTGGGGGGAGGTCACCACATTCAGAGACTGATACTTTTTTTTTCTGTAGACCTCTGTGTGAGAGCTTATTTTTTGCGGGATAATCTGATCTTTTCACTGGTGCTATTTGGGGTAAATATGACTTTTTGAACCCTTTTTCTTTCCTTTTTGTTGTGAGGCTGGATGAGCAAATACTAACAATTTTGGAATTGTTTTTCCATGTTTGTCTTCTGACAGCATTCACCATAAGAAAATTGTATAGCTTTATACTATTGATCGATATGATTACAGTTTTATATCATATTTCTAAGTTTTGCTACTTTTGCACAACAAAATCACTTTATGACAGAGAATATAATTTTTGTTTGGTTTTTCAGTACTCACCATGTGGGATCTAATAGGAACCCATTCACATTCACAATCAAGCTGCTGGGTGCCAAAGGGCTGAAAAAGGGAGTGCTTACGCTCTGTCAAACTCCTCATGTGTCAATGTTGCTATTGAAAGTGGCATATCAGGGGTTAAACTTCTAGGATCTGGAGAGAACACTCAAGCTAGCAGTTACAGCAGGAGCCTGTGTATATCAGTCGATGACATCCCAAGTTTGCCATCAAAATAAAAGTTCTGGGTCACCCCTTTAAAATTACATGTCCGAATGTAATGCAAAGTGGCTGCAGCATAGTACCGGAGTACCCCTTCATTTGGGGAAAGCATGAATTACGACATCAGCAACTGATTACAGGAAGCAAGTTGTTACACTCTGACCCCATCTATGCAAGTCCGATAATTGCGGTAGGCAACTGCCAAGGTAACCATCTCACAGCAAATATTGAGGAGAGCAGACAGGTATTTAAATCACATTGCATTTTCGTAGCATTATTGCCACTAATTGCGCCATTGGCAATATGCCATTAATGTCATATCTGAAGGAAGTTAAAACTTTTACCATAGAAGAAACTTCACAGATTTCGATGGAAGTGCTTAAGATTGCTAGTGTAAATCTCCACAGAAAAGCAAGGTTTGAGCTGTTCTATTTAAACGTCAGGGGTCTATTGTTACTGAGGTATCTGTAGGTATTTTGATGTTCTATGGGGTCTGTATTCTGGTCTGATTTGTATTAATTTTGTGGTCTTGTCTGAACTACAGTACAGACCAAAAGTTTGGACACACCTTCTCATTTAAAGATTTTTCTGTATTTTCTTGACTATGAAAATTGTACATTCACACTGAGGGCATCAAAACTATGAATTAACACATGTGGAATTATATACTTAACAAAAAAATGTGAAACAACTGAAAATATGTCTTATATTCTAGATTCTTCAAAGTAGCCACCTTTTGCTTTGATGACTGCTATGCACACTTTTGGCATTCTCTTAATGAGCTTCAAGAGGTAGTCACCGGAAATGGTCTTCCAACAATCTTGAAGGAGTTCCCAGAGATGCTTAGCACTTGTTGGCCCTTTTGCCTTCACTCTGCGGTCCAGCTCACCCCAAACCATCTCGATTAGGTTCAGTTCTGGTGACTGTGGAGGTCAGGTCATCTGGCGTAGCACCCCATCACTCTCCTTCTTGGTCAAATAGCCCTTACACAGCCTGGAGGTGTGTTTGGGGTCATTGTCCTGTTGAAAACTAAATGATGGTCCAACTAAACGCAAACCGGATGGAAGAGCATGCTGCTGCAAGATTCTGTGGTAGCCATGCTGCTTCAGTATGCCTTCAATTTTGAATAAATCCCCAACAGTGTCACCAGCAAATCACCCCCACACCGTCACACCTCCTCCTCCATGCTTCACGGTGGAAACCAGGCATGTAGAGTTCATCCATTCACCTTTTCTGCGTCGCACAAAGACACGGTGGTTGGAACCAAAGATCTCAAATTTGGACTCTTCAGACCAAAGCACATATTTCCACTGGTCTAATGTCCATTCCTTGTGTTCTTTAGCCCAAACAAGTCTCTTCTGCTTGTTGCCTGTCCTTAGCAGTGGTTTCCTAGCAGCTATTTTACCATGAAGACCTGCTGCACAAAGTCTCCTCTTAACAGTTGTTGTAGAGATGTATCTGCTGCTAGAACTCTGTGTGGCATTGACCTGGTCTCTAATCTGAGCTGCTGTAAACCTGCAATTTCTGAGGCTGGTGACTCGGATAAACTTATCCTCAGAAGCAGAGGTGACTCTTGGTCTTCCTTTCCTGGGGCTTTCCTCATGTGAGCCAGTTTCTTTGTAGCGCTTGATGGTTTTTACAACTGCACTTGGGGACACTTTCAAAGTTTTCCCAATTTTTCGGACTGACTGACCTTCATTTCTTAAAGTAATGATGGCCACTCGTTTTTCTTTACTTAGCTGCTTTTTTTCTTGCCATAATACAAATTATAACAGTCTATTCAGTAGGACTATCAGCTGTGTATCCACCAGACTTCTGCACAACACAACTTATGGTTTCAACCCCATTTATAAGGCCAGAAATTCCACTTATTAACCCTGACAGGGCACACTTGTGAAGTGAAAACCATTCCCGGTGACTACCTCTTGAAGCTCATCAAGAGAATGCCAAGAGTGTGCAAAGCAGTCATCAAAGCAAAAGGTGGCTACTTTGAAGAACCTAGAATATAAGACATAATTTCAGTTGCTACACACTTTTTTGTTAAGTATATAATTCCACATGTGTTAATTCATAGATTTGATGCCTTCAGTGTGAATGTACAATTTTCATAGTCATGAAAATACAGAAAAATCTTTAAATGTGAAGGTGTGTCCAAACATTTGGTCTGTACTGTATGTACTCAGGGGTTTATACAGTCATGGCTGAAAGTGTTGGTACCTTTGAAATTGTTCCAGAAAAAATGAAGTATTTCTCCCATAAAAGTATTGCAATTACACATGTTTGTTATCCACATGTTTATTTCCTTTGGTTGTATTGGAACAACACAAAAAAGAGAAAAAAAAAGGCAAATTGAACATAATTTCACATAAAACCCCCAAAATGGGCCAGATAGTTGATACTAGAGTTGAGCGAAACAGGTCGGTCAGATTCAAAAGTCGCTGACTTTAGCCAAAGTCGAGTTTCGTCAACTGAAACCCGACCATAGCGTGATGTCGGCCATGCGGTCGTCTAAACGAGCGTCAAAGTCGTATTTCCCAGAATGCTTGCTGGTGCCTTTTTTCAGCCAATGAGCAAGGACGTACACTGTGGGCAACGAGGTGACATGTGCAGCGTCAACCACCATCGTAGAGAAGGGCATTGCAGTGGTTGGCTTGCTTTGGGGGGCGTCATAGTGTCTATAAAAGCCCTCACCGCCAACCTTCATTTTACTTCTGGCCGATCTTCACAGTAGAGAGAGGTTGCTGTTTATCAGTAGGGAGATAGTTAGGACTGTAAAGATAACATCTTGCTTTATGGGCTGGCTGCACCCTGTAGTGCATTTGTTCTGAGATCTGGGCAGGTGAGTTTTGCTGCCTTTTTGTGCTGTTTATATTGAATTTTTGGAGACCTTGAGTCTCCTTAGTGGCTAGTGTACTGTAAAGATAGAAGAAGTTCTTATGTGCTTGTGCTATAGCAATTGTGCTGTACAGTGTGCAGTGACAGGGGAGGATTTTCTTGTGAGCAGCAGCGATGGTTATTAGGTTGCCTGCCAGTGACAGAGGAGGATTTTCTTGTGTGCAGCAGCGCTGGTTATTAGGCTGCCTGCTAGCTGTATTGTTGTGTGTACTGTACACTGCTTTTTTCTGAACAGTTACCGACCGTTCATTTTTTCCCACACTGTATAGAGCTGTACGCTCCTCACACACTACCGTGTACCGGCTGGTATCACGGACAAATACATGCTGACTATCTGTATGTGACTCCGGAAATATGTACGGAGATTTAAATTTTCCCCTTCGCCGTATACAGCTAATATCTTCTGATACAGTACCGTTTTTCTGCCTTTTGTATTACGGTCAAATCCATACTGAGTGAGCATCTGTGTGTGACTCCGGAAATATATACGGAGATTTAAATTTTCCCCTACACTGTATACAGCTGTACGTTTCTGATACAGTACCCTTTTTCTGCATTTTATATTCTGGTCTAATCCATACTAAGTGAGCGTCTGTGTGTGACTCCGGAAATATATACGGAGATAAACAATTTCCCCTAAAATGTATACAGCTGTACGCTTCTGATACAGTACCGTTTTTCTGCTTTTTGTATTCTGGTCTAATCCATACTGAGTGAGCGTCTGTGTGAGACTCCGGAAATAAATATGGAGATTTAAATTTTCCCCTACACCGTATACAGCTGTAAGCTCCTCATACAGTACAGTATATCTGCTGGTATTACGGTTAAATCCATACTGAGTGAGCGTCTGTGTGTGACTCCGGAAATAAATGCGGAGATTTAAATTTTCCCCTACACCGTATACAGTTGTACACTTCTCATACAGTACCATATATCTGCTGGTATTTTTGGTACATTTTCCCAAACATGAGGAAGTATGGTGGAAGAGGCTGCGGACGTGGGCGGTGGGGGGGGGCAGCTGGTACTGTTGGTGGTGCATCTGCTGGTAGTGCCAAAAGCACAACAGCACCTAAGGCAGGAGGTGTTAAGCCTGCGTCATCGTCTGGCTCCAGAAGGCCTGGAAGGCTCCCTTTTCTGGGAGAAGGTAAACCGCTACTTCACCCTCACCAAAAGTGTGTCCATGTGTGCTACACTAAGCATGGAGAACGGAAAGAGAAGATAACTGTCGGTGGACTTGAGAACCAAAATTATTGAGCAACATGAAAAATCTCAAGGTTACAACAAGTCCATCTCCAGAGATACCACACCAAAAAATGTGTGGGCTGTATTCCAATTACACCTGAGGCTAGCTATATACAGCCAATATATCATACAGGTATCAGCATCACCAGAACACAGGAAGGGAATGGACCCTCTTGATGTACAGTATGCAATGATCTATATACACACATACCGTGCCTGCAGACCTTGCACTGATGTGTATAGAGCGGCGTACAATCCCCTGCCTGCCTAACACTGGAACCTATATACTCCGGAATTAGTCCTTAGAAGGACTGTTGGGTTATCAGGATTTGAGTAGTTTAGGATGGCAGACCCCACACTGGCTAAGAATTCGCCAAATCTGACCCTATCTTGGCAGCAGCTCTCCCTACATTATCTTAATCCACAGCTGAATGCACCGAGCAGGGTGGCGTCCGGTCTCTTATAACCCTGATGATGCTGTGCGGCCAGCCAATCACTGCATGACCACAACAAAGATGGCTATGGCGTTTCATTGCCTGGCAGACAATCCCTGCAGTGTGATTGGGTCTCTAAAGTCCACCAAAAATGCTGGGTGGAGACCCCAGTTCTCGCCGAGTAATCCCGGAAATGCTCGGTGCTTGCCGAGTATACCGAGTACTGTGATACTCGGGCGAGTAACGAGTAGTGGCGAGCACATTCACTCATCACTACTAATCACCTGTAGTTTTCAAATGCTCACTACACCCAAAATAGTAGTTTTCAAAGTGAGATCACTTCTGGGAGCTTCTGCTATTTTGGTTCCCCAGGGGCTCTGCAAATGAGACACGGTGTCTTCAATCTATTCCAGCCAAATTTGCAGTACAAATGTCAAATGTCGCTTTTTCCCTTCCAAGCAGTGCCGTGTGTCCAAATAGAGCTTTTTGACTGCATGTGGACTATCGCCGTGCTCAGAAGAAAGTGGTTAGCAAACTTTGCAGTACAGTATTTTATGTTACTTCTTACAAAAGTGAAAAATTTGGGGATAAAGCAACATTTTCGTGAACAAAAAATAAAATTTTCAATATGATCACCTAATGTTATCAAATTCTGTGTGGTACATGTAAGTTAAAAATGCTCACTATACTCATGGATAAAATTCTTGGTGTGTAGTTTCCAAAATGGGGTCACTTCTGGGGTTTTCAGCTGTTTAAGTGCCTTATGGGCCATGCAGATGCGTCGTGGCGACAGATTATTTTTTGTTTCTGAATCTAAAAAAAATACCAAAAACATGCATTATAATTGTCCTATTGAACTAGTACCTAATTTTTGTCTCGTTTCATACATATAATCTTTCAGGTCCAGAATGTCAGGCAATGAAAGGTTATATATCAGTCAGCAAAAAGGATTAATCAGACCATCCAGGTCACAAGTAGGGGCAGGTTTCTGTTTTATTGGTAAAAACAAGGAGCTGTCTTAAAACATGTATTGACTACCAGGAACTTAATAAAATTATGGTTATCCTCTGACACTCATCCCTGATGCCTATAACCAGTTGTTTGGAGAATGTTTTTTCACCAATTTGTTTCACCAAACTTGATCAGTATAAGAGAAGGAGTTGAGTTAAAGACTAGAGTTAATACATCTGAAGGTCACTATGAGTATTTTATGATGCCTTTCGGATTAAGAAGCGTGCTAGCTGTCTTTCAAAAATTTTGTAATTTACATATTCAACTATTTAGCTGCTCTAGATGTGATTGTCTATCTGGATGACATCTTGGTTTATTCAACTTATAGCAAGTAAGTACAAGATTTGCAAAGACTTGCAGACAATTATTTAATTGCTAGACTTAAAAAATGTGTTTTCCTGGCTCAAAAAGTAAACTTTCTATTGTTTTTTTAGTAATGCCAAACTACAGTACTGACTGACTTAACTAAGAAGGGACATCGAAAATAGAAGAAAACAGCATCCAGTCCCAAGTGATGAGTTTCAAAGAACAAAGATTGTTTATTCCGCGGCTCCATCATAGTACAACGTTTCGGCCTATAACAGGTCTTTATCAAGTATACACAAAACCACCAAGGGCTGGCTTATATAGTGTGGGGACCATATCTGCACCAATCACCATAAAAGCAAAACCTACTCATATTAAATACATCATATGTAAAATCATTAAAAAGGGGTACACACACCCTAGTTATACCTAACATAACTGCTGCTCAGACACCGTGGGGCCATCTCGGTGGAGACAATTTTTTTTCCCTCTAGTAAAATCTTGCTGGCGCAGTAACATCTATTGGATTGCTGATAGATGCAACTGCACAGGCACGGCCGGCTCCATTTTGATGTATAGGACATGTATAGAAACAATTTAATGCATATTATAGATGCGATCAGGCTGCAGAGCCAGCACCAGCCTGCTGAATGTGATTTTTTTTTCAATACATATAATATTCAGTATGCAAAATAGGGGGCAGGTCACTGAGGGATTGGTGACCTGTCATAAGCCATACAGATCCGTATGTAAGCAGAGCACCACATAAAGACCTACCCCAGAGGCCCGCCCCGAATCACGAGAATCACATTAACTGAAAATAAACAACAACCACAAGACGGACTTCATCAACCAAGGTATCTTCAGTATAACGGCGCAAACCTGACACAATCACTGACTCAGTAAAATCCTACTGACAGGTTCCCTTTAAAAAGGTAACACCCCACCGAAGCATCTTCGAACATGTGGCCCAGATGCGGGACAGTATCGCGAGGGTGATGCCAATTGTGAAGGAAAGCCTCCTTCATGCACAAGAGGCCATGGAGACCGGGTGTTTGTATTGATCCCAAAGGTGGAAAGTAAGTTCCTGGCCAAGTGGCAGGGGCTATATAAGGTGGTCGAAAAGTTAAGTAATATAAACTAAGGTCCACCAGCCAGGGAGAAGAAAGCCATACCAAGTGTATCAAATTAACCTGCTCAAACCTTGGCGAGGCAGGGAGCTGGCGGAAGCTACGTGCCTGGGGACCAATCCTGAAGCCAGGGTAGAGGATGTCACATTCTTACAGACACTGTCATCAACCTAGAAGCAACAGTGCCGAAAGCTGCTTCAGTGGAAACGGGACCTGTTATCAGAGTTGCCAGGATGTGCACAGGTTGTGTAGCATGAAATCCTGACAGGGCCACATGTGAGGGTAAAACAGAAGCCCACTGAGAGTATATATCCAAGGAGGTGAGGAGAATGTTGATAAACATTTCAGGACGACGGCCATTTCGCGCAAATGTCCGCTTCTACGGGTCCCTTACACATTTGCGCAAAACTGCCATCATCCTGACACAGTATCCACTGAAAACTCTCCTGCCTCTGCAATTTTAAGATGTCCTAATAAAGCATTGGAATTTTATGATGGTGAGTGGCATCTATCTTTTTTTCTCATGTTTGTATTGCAAAGACTGTGGACTCTTTTTGGATGTGCACCCAGTCTATTTGAGAAAGGTGTCTGTTTAATAGCCACGCTTGTGCGGTGCCGAGTACACAGGGGTTGTGCCACATTGCATTTTTTTCTCTGTGTAGATTGCGTGAGGAGAATGTTGAGCCTGGGTATCATTGAGGAATCAAAGAGCGGCTGGTCAAGACCCATTATCCTTCTACCAAAGTCTGATGGAGAATGGCATTTTTATGATTACAGGAAGCTAAACGAGGTTTCCAAATTTGATGAGTATCCAATGCCCTGCATTGATGAACTCATTGAGAGGCTAGGGTCAGCCAATTATATCACCATCCTGGACCTAACAAAAGGATATTGGCAAATTTTTCTGTCCCCAAGTGCCAAAGAGAAGACAACCTTCTCTACACCTGGTGCTTTCAATACATGCCGTTTGGTCTGCAGTGAGCCCCAGCTACTTTCCAGAGGAACATTGACCGGATCCTAGCCTCTCACAAAAAGTATGCCACAGCTTATCTGTACAACGTCGTGATCTTCAGTCAAGAATTTGGGAGTCATCTGCAGAAGGTTAAGAAGGTACTGGAAAAGCAGGGTTTGCCATAAACCCAAAGAAGTGCGCCATGGGAAAAGAAGAGGCAAAATATTTGGGCTACATCATTGGAGGGGAAACAATGACCCAGGAAAGGAAAGGGATAACCTACCAGCAGGGAGAAGATAATGAAGACTAGTGCTCACAGTATATATAGTAAAAACAAATTTTTTATTTGCCTTTATTAATCAATGGCACAATACAATCAACCATGTATCGAAAATATGTGTCATAAAAAACTAAATGGAATAAACTGAGGCACACAAGAATAACAAAGCTGATAAAATTTGTATAAAAAACATGTATATATATCAGTATAACCATATAATGATCAATACAAAATATATGCGTATATATATACAGCAAAATAAATCGGCTCAATTGATATAACCAGGTAATGGTCCACAATTTAAATAAAAATGGGGCCAAGAACAACGCAATATGTGTCAAAGCTAAAAAAAGATAAAGTGCCATGTGCAGTGAAGCATAATTGCAAATGGAATGTGCAGCAATATGTGATAAAATGTGCAACAATATGTGATAAAGTATTAAACCGTGCACACAAATACCCCAAAAGTCCTTGTAAATGAGGGCAAAATACCTGGGAGCCAAGATCAGCTACAAAGTGCCTCAGAGAACGCGCCCCGACGCGCGTTTCGGAAATGTATTCCTTCGTCAGGGGGATGGTAACAATAAGCAGTCAGAGGCTATTTATAATGAACTGAATCCAGGTGAGCAGAGCATCGGCGCATGCGCGGATTGCGCGAACCGGAAGCGGCAGTGCAACAAGCGTCATGTGGTATACTGCTGCCGGGTCAAGGCTCGAGCATTCCCCACATCAAGACGCCGTTGCCATGCGGACATTCGACGTCACGAACCGCGCATGCGCACTACCCAAACTGTAACATACATAATATAGAGCAGGAAATGGACGCATCGAGTTCCGTTGCCAAGCAACCACTCGATGCAGAATCGTGCACATGATCAAAAAGCCGGAAACCGGACAAAGAGTGAGTAATTCTTGAAGCTCATCAAGAGAATGCCAAGAGTGTGCAAAGCAGTCATCAAAGCAAAAGGTGGCTACTTTGAAGAACCTAGAATATAAGACATAATTTCAGTTGTTACACACTTTTTTGTTAAGTATATAATTCCACATGTGTTAATTCATAGTTTTGATGCCTTCAGTGTGAATGTACAATTTTCATAGTCATGAAAATACAGAAACATCTTTAAATGAGAAGGTGTGTCCAAACTTTTGGTCTGTACTGTATATACAATCTGTTCTGTTGCCTTTCCATTTTAGTAACTTCAGAAATTCATGAACAAAGTGTGTTAAACTATATTCAGTTTTTAATCTGATCTTCAACCTATAACAGAAAGAATTACACTGCATTAAAAACCTATAAAATAAGTGTACATCTCTACTTGCATTTGAATAAGGGC
Organism: Oophaga pumilio; assembly: GCA_009801035.1. NCBI lineage: Eukaryota > Metazoa > Chordata > Amphibia > Anura > Dendrobatidae > Oophaga > Oophaga pumilio. Next base: position 45,866 of record VIAB01004272.1, on the reverse strand, counting down.
GAAGTTAGCATTTGTTAAAGGATAACGCCTTTTCTAAATATAACCCCAAAGAATATGGACAAAGCTTATTATAGTGAGATGTTTTGGATTAAGGGCTCATACTCACTGGGATGGAAAAAAATCGGTCC
>VIAB01004271.1:112294-122881 GCA_009801035.1 Oophaga pumilio | reverse complement strand
CAGATGCGTTTTGCCCTGACAAATTCACTTATGGAAAGATTGGTAATAGTGTGCTTAGGATGGTTGCTCTTTACATTCAGGATAGTATTTCCACTAATGGGCTTTCTATTTTATATTGTTATAATATACCCAGAAATGGAATTACTGGATATCAGTATATCCAAAAAAAGAAGCAATATTCTGATGAAGTCCCATAGTGAATTTAAGATTTAAATGTTTAGAATTAATTAAATTTCAAAATCTGACAGAAGTAATTAAATCCCCACACCAAATTATCGAGATATCGTCTATATAACGACCATACCACTTAAAAATTAGGAAAATGGATTGGTGGTCATATTTAGACCATTGTCTTCCCACCAAGACATTTTGTCTGAAAGGCAAACCTTAGTAAACGTGCCTTTACATATTTAAATTCATCAACAAGATGCTCCATCATACTGTCAGATTCTGAAATGACTGCACAATTCTGTGGGAATTCTGGATTTTTTATATTTTATATAGTGTATTAGACAAAGTTCAAGCAAGTTCCACATTACAGTGCTGGACCAGGGGCAAAAAAAGAAGAAACACCCAGCTGGGAATATATAGAAAAACATATTCAGGGCTAGAATGACCACGCACCATTTTACAAATGATACCCTCTGTCGTTGTGCGATTGCAGGTCATGGACTGCCCCATTGCAAAGCAGTTTGGCAGGCGATTACAATCACTTCCACATGGCTTATATAGTTGCATATACAATGTTTGTCTTCATTTTTGTTGTAATATGTCTCAAATGTAGTGACTGCCTAATGTTCTCCATAAGATAACTGAGCAAGCACTATTATAGAGTGTATTTACATGCAACAGGCATATTCTATAGTGTTTGCCGATAATGGCACTGTCAATAATGTATGTTTCAAATGTGCACTCATAATTATGTTTTGCATATTTCATAATTAAGCGGCGTCGAGTATGCCTTGAATAAAGCGACTTCAATGTAAATTGCAAGCTCTTTTAGGCTAAGTTCACACGAGCGCAGAAAACGCGGATGAGTTTTCTTGTCACTTGTCATCCATGTGCAATCTGTATGTAATACTTATGCAATCTGTTTATTACAGCTGCAGATATTAATGTCAAAGATAATTTACATTTAGCTCGTTTAGATTTATTTATCGTTTTCTATGTTACGGAATTACAGTTTATCCGTAACAGATTCTTTACTGTTGTTCCGTTTTGTTTTTTTGCGCACCTATAGACTGCAATAGGTAAGTCTCATCCGATTTACGGAAAAAACTAGTGTGATTTTTATTTTGACACAAAGAACCGGTCAGTGAAAAAAATCGCTCATCTACGCTCCCCTATTGAATAATATTGGTCCATGTACTGGGGTTTTATCACGGACAGCACTCGGACCGAAAATATGGTCATGTGAACCTTCCCTTAATGGAATATTAGTTAAGAATGCTTCTTGGAATATATTGGAGATGCTGAATCTTCAATTTTCATTTGAATTATTCCTTAAAAAGGTTTAAAAATGGAACTAAAAAAGAAAATTTTTAGGGTTTTGCTTGTAAAAAAATAATGAAAACATTTTCCATTGTGCACAACAGTTCACACTGTAAGTTATATTAACTGATCCTATAGGAGCTCATTCAATTTTTTCATTAAATCAGTCTGAAGATACTTCAAAGGCTTGTTTACTTTTGAAATAAAGGCTCTTGGTAACTGTGAGGTTAAATTTGGCCAAATAGGGTTAATTAGCTAATCAGGCCAGCGTCCCACAGCAGAATCCCTTAATCACATTGGGGATGTGAAATTTCATCCGTGCAGACGCGGCTTTGTGTGTAAATCTGCAGGAGCAGTTCTGGCTTTTCCGGGGTCAGATTCTCAAGAGCTCCATTAAATAGAGCCTTTGTTTTCAAGGCTGAATGATACGATCATGAGGAACCGGAGACTGTTGGATTGGTCTTGGGGAGGGACTGAAATGGGAGGGAGCTCAGAGGACGCCATATTTAACCCGTTACAAATCTCATTCTATCAGGAATTACTGGTTGTATGTTAAAATACTGCAGAGATTTCATTCTATCGATTCCCCCAATCACTTCTCGGATGTGATTGCCATTGAAACTGAGAGAAATGGAGACGGGTGCTTGTTGTTATGTTATTGCCAGGTTATATAACCCACATACGATCAGATGCAATACTTCCATCATACACTCTTCCAATCATACATTCTGGAATTTAGTGGTAATAACCTGGCTAAAGGAAATGTTTCATGTTAAAGGCATTTATTACTTTTAAATAAGTATATCTACTAAGCTGATAGTGCTATCTAGCCCACTGTAGCAAATGACTATGGTGTGTCCTTATTGTAGCTATGTCTGATAATGTATTTTGATGTATTTCCCTCTTATTATCATATATAAACCCAACAGTTTGTGTTTGATCTCAGTGTCACGATACCCAAATTTTTAGTCTGGGTCACTAACTTCATCCAACAAAGTAGATATTAGGTACTTAAGGGGTGGGGTTATCAACTACTTTGCAAAACCTCATTAGTGGCCCCATGGTGGTAGAAAATTAAAACAGACTCACCTCCCAGACCGGCGCAGCTCAAAACTAAGCACTATGTCCCCTACAGCTGCCGACTGGATGCAGCAGTCATGTGATATCCCCCACCGGAAGAGGAAGCTGCTGAGTACAGAGGAGCAGCGCTGGTCTGGGAAGCAAGGAATGACTTTTTTTAAAATGTTTCCACCACCCTTGGGCCAATAATGAAGTGTTGTAAAATGTGCACAAACCCTTTAAAGCAAACCCATCAGCTGGTACATGCTGCCCAAACTGTGGTCGTCAGGTATCAGCCACCGGCTGTACGATCACAGTCGTGTATGTTTGACTCTGAAACACAGCGACGTTTAAGACAATAATATACTTATAATAGCCGTCGAGGACTGAGCTGCACTGTGCACTTGTCATACAGGCGGGTCCCCGGAGGCTTCTACATGCCCGCTGACAGTGATTGATAAGTCTCTGCCTATATGTGCTTATAGGCTGAGGCTATCGCATCAGCGTTTCAGAGTCAAACATACCCGAATGTGATCGTACAGCCGGTGGCTGATACACGCTGACCATAGTTTGGACAGCATGTACCAGCTGACAGGTTCCTTATAATATAAATGTAATGATAATAGTATGATTTTTTAAGGCTGCTTTCACACATAGCATTTTTAGAAAAATTGCAACATTCCTTTGCATTGTTTGTTTGGAATTATTTTTCTGAAGTGTCTGGAAATCAATAGTTGATTGTGAAGCAAATACAAACATTGCTTTTTTTCTGTGGCTTTTTTATGTCTTTATGTGCCTTTAGCATTTTTTGGGCGTTTTCAAAACACTTACAAGCTTTAGGTATGGCTTTTTTTGTAAATAATGCTTGAAATTCATGCTTTTTTTTTACCAGCATGAAAAAAGTCCACAAAAAAGTATGTGAGGGCAGCATGCATCACATTAAAGGCATAATTGGACTAAAAATAATTAAAATTAGATGAAGAGCCCAACTTGGTAAAGTAAGTATGCATATAACCCAGGCCCTTGTATATTGTCCTGGAATTTTCAAGGCCTCTATTTACAGACTGACCCACATAAACTATGGTCAATTAAGTGTTTTCTACAGCAATTATGGGCAGTAGAGAATGATGCAATTTATGATATAGTCCTTGCCCTTTAAGAAGTTATATAATGTTCCTTCTAGGTTTTATCCTTCTCTGTGTCCCCCTACTATTATATGTATTTAACGGCTACTATGTTCTCTCTAAACATATTTCCAGCCCCATGATAATACAATTTTGAAGACACCATAAGGCCCTCAATTTCATTTTTGCTGTCAAAGGCACTGAGAGAGGAGGAAGTTCCGTGCCTGACGCCAAGTCGCTTCAGGTTCCTATGATAAGAAAAAAGAAATTAAAAGCAAATCAAATGTATGTAAAATATTACATTGATTATTCCAGAAAAAAATTAACTTTTTATTTTTATATATTTATCTTGTATATGTTTATGCACAATTAAAAAGAGTGACATGTCAGAAGAACTGGATAAGATAGTACGATATTTACATAAATAAGATAGATACAGTAACACATAGTGAAAAAGAAACGACAAACACTGAAAACAAATCAAAAAAAAAACTTTAGCTGAATGAAGACTGATGGAGGAAGGGACAAAATGTCATTATACACTAGGGTTAATCTGGGCATAGGACAAAGCATCAAATAACTTAACCCCAAATGGGCTCATGGATTTCTGTCCCTCTTCATTTCAAAAACCCAAAATTGAAACAAAAATGATTAAACCAAAGTCTATCGAGACATTATTTGGTATGAAAGCACCTGTCTCGTCACACCTGTCGAAAACAAAAATATATATATTTAGATATATATTTTTATATTTACATATAGCCTTTACTGTTTCCATTTTTTTCATCCTGATAAACATACTTCATAGTATCCTGTTAGGAGAAATGTCAGTAAATAGTGTTTTTGGGGGGAAACAAGATGACTGCCATCATGTAGATGTAACAGAGGGAAATGCAGAGTTGACTGCCCTCTGTGCTATCCCTAATGGGACTGAAGTCGCTTTATCTCTTGTACAGGTTATTTTAGGATGGTACGCTGGAGTAAGGTAGCCAAATGGGCTCGTATGTATCCTAGCATGTTAAATTGCTATACATCTACAAGAACATTGAATTCTCGTGTTTACAGCTATCACTGACATTCTAAGACATTATAAAAATATGTAAACTTCCACACAAGGTTCCTGATTAAAGACAGGAATGTATTTGATATCTGGTAACTGACTTGTTACTTATGACAAGTAGAAAGCTGTTACATCCATTCTACAGTAGAGGGACTGTAAAGTCCAAGTTTATCTATTTAAGGCAAGTATTTGATCAAGCCTATTTTGTTCGGACTTGCTTTTCTGTACTTCCTTTGGGTCATGGTGATTCAACTACCCCTAAAGATTTATATAGGAAGTGGACAGCCCAGGTTTTCTCCATGCTAGATGTTTTTAATAAACACGGAGCATTCAGGATGCATACCATTAGCAATACCATGTGGACAAAGTAATAAAATGCCATATTATTTAAGACATTTTTCTGAGCATTGCACAGTACTGTGGATGAATATGCAAGCCAAATGTTGGCCATCTTGAGACACCCAACACTAACTCCCATTGGAGCTATTTGTCACTTAATTGCGCTGACCACTGCACAACGAGTGGATTACTATTGAATGAGTTATCTCCTGCCATCACTTGCTCTAGTTCTTCAGGAATTTTACGATGCAGCTCTATTTGCTCCCCATCCAGACTGATGGGATTAGGAAAAGGTAAAGCGAGAACTGTATCAGACTTTCCATCATAAACTAATAATCATTTTAATATGATGTGTACAAGTGACTTGGAGAAACTAAGAATCAGTTTAATCCAATGGTGTTAAGTTGATTAGTGATACATGGACTATCCCTTCTTTCAAACTGGTTAGCAGCCCAGGTCAGCTGGATGAGAAAGTCAAGCTGCTTTCAGATAGAAATCTGTTTTTTTGTTTGCAGCCATTGGCTGTGCATAGTCAATTCTGCCAGCCAATCTGGCGCCTAAAATCAAAGCCACTACAAAGTCAGATGCTGCAGCTTCCTCCTCTAATTTGAGAGACACTAGTTCATAATCAGTGTATAATCTTTATTCCCTTCCCCCATCCCTGCATTGCCCTGCTATTCTAGCCCACCATTTTTACACTGGAGTTTTGTTTTTACTTAAGAGAATAGGCCCATTTTTCCCTGGTCACCGTCTTTCTCAGTGGCCCATAGAAACCAGTTCCCCTGGTGCTCATTGAATCCGGATTCTACCTGGGATTTGAGCGGTGGGAGGACCCCATCGGAGTATGGTTCTCTCCGAGAGATGTCCCTCCTTTGCCTGTTTTTCAGTAATTCTCATGGTCTTGACAGAGTGGTGTAGACAGGTTGTTCCCAATGTGTTGGGCTATGTGATGCAGCCACACTAGGTGGATCAGAAATTGCAGTATAAAGAGGACGCTGTGGAGGGCCCATATAGGAGAACGCCGAGTAGAGCCCAGATGCTTGACTAGAATGGCTGTAATAAGAACTCGCTGACTGGTGGTCTGAGTAGTCGAACTGTGGCCTTGAGATGGAAGGAAAGGCTGAACCATAGTGTGGCAGCCCCAGTGAGGTGTAGGTCAGCTGTGATGTGGACGGTTGCTCTGTATAGTGGCTGGTACTTGAGCTTTCCGTCTTCACCTGAGCTTTTGAGTCTGCCACATTGGGAGCATGTTGCTTTGCCAGGGCCCAGGCAGAAGGGCCAGCAGCTAAAGCTCCACTGAGACCATAGCTGGAAGGGTAACCCCCAATGTGACTTGGGTGTGCTGCGTGACCATTAGGTGGAAGGTACTGGTCAAATTCATTGACATCAAATTGCTCCATATTGGACATAACATCATGGCTTATTTCTCCAATATCAACATTGCCAAAATCAATGTGTGGTTTTCCTCCATCTGCAAGAGAGCGAGATCCATCTCTCTTTCCGTCAGATTTTCCACCCTGAAGTTCTGTTTTAGGTGTTGTTGGTGGGGTTGGAGGACCATGACTTTGTCCTAAAATAAAGAAGTATGGATACACATTGTTAGAAAAAGTAATATAGCCCGAAATTCATAAAAACACAATCTTTGTGACTTCTCCATTTTGTATTTTTCATGCTGATGCAATTGCCGATGAGCGTGGGAGAAAATACTTTTACTTTCTTACAATATATATTATTACTGTTTCTTTGCTAACTTGAGAAAAGATTATACATACATCACAGAAACAAATATGTCTGTCATCAAAATGGGCAGAAGATTGAGCTTTGTGTGGTGTGCCCTATCGGTGTGTTAAAGGGATTGTCCACTACTGCACAACCCCTTAATCAATTAAGGACCTAAATTAAAATAAAAACAGTGTATACTCACCTCTTACAGCAGCACCATTCCAACAATGTCGGCGCCACTGTTCCTGAGGGTTACATGACATTGTTGTATCACGTGCCAGCTGGAGCCAATGAGTGGCCACTTATTGAGCAAACACTTAGCAGGTATTCCCCTTGACTCCCTATAGATCTACATACACTGCTCAGCAGAGCGTGCATAGGTTCTCAATCCATTTACTGCTAAGCACCCCTTGTGGCTACTCCCATAACCTTGTTTTCACCTTATACTTGCTAGATATTTGGCCAACATTCACCTAATTTATACACCTCCAGCATACTATAACTCAGAGAGTAACTTATCTTGGGTCAAGCTTTAGATTACTATGAAGACTGTTGTATTTTTTACTTTGTAACTCTGTGAAGAGCGCAGTCATGGGAGAAGTTCATCATGGTCAGAAGAATAGAATGAACATGGCGAAGAGGAAGACCAGCAACCCGATACAATCAAGATAACGACAGGGAGGACCATGGTGGACCTATCTAGGCTTGCAAAAATCTTCCTACAAATCATTCATCTATCAAGAACCCATAGCTTGGGATCAAGCCAAAGGCCGTTAAAATAAAAAATACAATTCTGTATTATCATTTCCATGTTATTCAGTTTGCTGTAACATGTTTACATGAGAATTAACCTGATTTCTATTACCTGCAGAGTGTTCTGAGTTCCCATCAGACATAGGAGAACCATGTCTATGATCCAAATGTGAGTTTTTATAGTGAGCCTGTATGGATGCTGCACCTCCCTCATTTTCAGAGGAACCATCTCCCTCTCCAGTGGTGGGCTTTCCATTTTTTCTTCTACGAGGCTGATATTTATAATCTGGATGGTCTTTCTTGTGTTGCATCCGCAGTCTCTCAGCTTCTTCAATGAAAGGTCTTTTATCATTTTCATTTAACAATCTGTAAAGTGCAACCCAACAAAGATTAAAACTTTCTCAAATATTTCCAAGATTGTTTTTTATATGAAACCCCTGAACAAAAAAAGAAAATTTGTACATTCAGGAAATTCTTTGATTGACTACCCTCATAGTCTGAGGGAACACAGGAAAGGTACCACTTTAACTAAGAATGTTCTGCTACGGACCGAAAACTATAGCATTGTAATAACATATGAGTTTTAGAGTGATCTGTTTGCTTTAGCAACTGTTGGGCAAACAGTTTGTATATTAAGTAGCAGTGAAAAAAATCAACTTCAGAAATATTATTGATAAATGAAAATTGTGCAAAATAGGAATGAAAAAATTACTAGAAAAATAATTTAATGAATATATTTGGTTTTCTAAAAACCTTCCATGTGATCCTTAGGCGTGTACTCAAAATCTTACCTCCAAAGTTTGCCAAGTGTCTTGCTCAGCTCAGCATTGTGTAGGTGTGGATACTGGTCAGCCAACTTACGGCGGGCAGCTTGTGCCCATACCATGAAAGCATTCATGGGTCGCTTCACATGTGGTTTAGACTTGTTGCCACCATTGACCCTCACTGGCATTGGAACTAATGTCCAGTCATAACCACTCAAAACTTGGGAGACAGCTTCACGAATGCAGACAGGAAACCTTTCATCCTCTGAATCATGCTCTTTCTTCACCTTTCCATCTTCATCATCATCTGGACCAGAATGGGAATGAGATGCCAGAGGCTCAGGTGTCAAAGAAGGATCTTCAGACCCAACTGGGCTCATCTCCACCTCTGAAAGGCTCTGATCGTCACTCATGATGTGTCTTTTACTAGGAAACTGTAACAATTAATAATAGTATTACAAAATTTGCTCAAACTATAACAAATAAAAAATAAAGTAACAGAAAAAACCAAGGAGAAAGTGTTTTCACCCGAACACTTACACAACGGGATAAAAGTTACACAAGTCAAGTGCATGCCAAGTTTCCTTCTACCGTGTTTACAAAATATCATAGCAAAATATATACTTAAGCCCATGTAAAGCAAGGGACCTTTGGGTCATATAGAATTACGATATCGTATAGCCTACTAGAATGCAAGCATGGCTTTAATAAAGTAATTTATCTTGCTGATAATGTTGTTAGGTGGTGAACTTTCCTATAGACACTTGAAAGAACTAACGCTGGGACTCTACAATCAGGCTACGCTCTTCCAAAGGAATATATCACTCTGGTTGTAATTTTGGTGGCTTCCAAATGGACAACTAGGAATGAACATGGGCAATGTCCCTATATATACTAAGTGAATGCTTCTAGCTATAATCTTGGTCCGACATGTAATTAGTAACCACATGAAAACAGATTCATGCTGAGTTAACAAGAGGCATACAAATCCTTCCTGAAATCTTTCTAAGCAGGGCAAATGGGTTTAGCAAAATCTCTACGGTTTGTTTTATAATAATTGAACTATGCAACAAGTAATGTCCTAATAGGTTTAAGTCCCTAGTTTGCTGGGAAATAACAATTCTTATTCTGATATTGCTTTTGATACTTTATTACGGAATAAATGGAGAACAATGGTTACACTACAAGGAAAATGTAAAACTGCAGAAGAAACATGAAACGGATATATGACCAAAAGTCAAATATAGGAATGTCCACATAGTGTTAAGCTCAACAAATAAATTAATCTAACATAATACGAAAGCACTTATTCACATGTAACCAAAGACTAAAGGATATTACCGTAAAAAAGTGTTCTGATTTATGCTAATATACAGGGTATAGAAAACTTGGGATTTCTCTATACAGATATTGACAAATTAACAGTATATAAGAATCACAAGTGAAATGAAGCAATATTAGTTAAGCATCTAAAGTGTCCAAACTATAGTTATTTACTTGGGCACATAAGCTGGATATTATGTGTTACAGCAGTAATGTCATCTGAGACAACAACGAACGTCTCAATTCCTGACAGTCGACTGTGAACTGTGTCTTGATACTAAATCTTTCTACAGATACATCCAGATATTATGCCATGTAATAATTTTTTGACCACTTAAACGGTGCCTTCATTTGACCTTGGGCTGTCCCTGATACATTTATTACTTATTAAAGTTTTATATATATAGATTTAAGAGTAGAATTTTCAAGTTATATTCACATTTATTAACTTATAGTTACTTTGTATTTATATTAGTCAACATTACATTGCAAAATGCTATATGTTTGAAATATCAGAATATTAAACTTCTAAGAGAACTGTTCATTTCATTAAAAAAATGACAATATGATTATGGTCACAGAAGTGCATTGTTTCATTGGTAATTACAACAGGGAAGTCAAATATCTTCAAATACCTACAATATCATATCCAAATATGGACACAGATGCTTAGATGTTGAGCGCAGAATTAGAAACTTGTGCGGGATAGTGTAAAGGCTGCAGATATAGGTTTATTGTGTAGGTTTTTCAAATTCTGATCCAAATAAATAATATTATGCTAATTTTATAATTTTGTAATGATGATGATATATCTAAAATACCCGTAAACAGTGAGAAAGAATAACAAATGGGAATTTAGAAAAAAAGAAACCAATATGGTACTAAACAGTAAAAGATTCACCAATTTATGTATCTAGCAGCAATGTGAAATGATCATATATAAAGAAGACAT
>VIAB01004271.1:75513-91709 GCA_009801035.1 Oophaga pumilio | reverse complement strand
CTGCCCCACGGTGGGTACGCCCATGATGTGGAGGATGATGTCTCCTCAGCGTAGACTGGAATAAACTCAGGGAGCAGTGCTGCTTCCTTCCTCTGCCTTGACTAGACAGGACTGAACTGGTTTGTACCAGCTCACAGGAAGTGTGTGCACTGAGCTGGGAGACTCCTCACAGCCGTTTCCATGGTGGCTCGTTGTGAGGAGATGAATTACCTAAATTTCATACATTGATCAATAGATGGAAGGAAAGTACAAATTACAATGCACATTTATGAATCCTCAGTGTATGCACATACAATGTATTACATCTCCTACCTCACAGCGCCCAAAGTAGTTCTGGCACATTGGAACAAATCTACTGCCACATGACAACTGTCTCATTCAGCAGCAGTAGAACAGGTACTGGGATAGCACACTGGCTGTGCCAGCTACACACACACACACACACACACAATGGCTGGGTGCGCTCTAATTCCTGCCACCCCTCTGCTGATGCCGCGCATATCTCAGGAAGTGTGAGCTGTGCTGCATCCACAGAGAGTCATGATGAGGAACTACTGTGTGCGCACATGACTGGCAAAGGCAGTATCAGTGCAAATGTGCATACATGGGCCAGCATTGCTTAGTTTTTGCCATATTTTCATCTGTAACTGAATCCTTGAGCACTATTGTTTCATAGTGTAGTAATGGAGAATTGAGCAAAATTATAGGCACAATACTGGGTGTACTTGTGGCAGTAGGCTTGGTACTTTTGATAACAGCAGGATGACAAAAGTAAGGTTTAACCTCTTTACATTTATGTGGACTTCACTGCAAGCCATCTCAAGGTCACAAACCTTAAATCATACCCATTACTAACAGGTGACAGATAGTGGATTTCAGTGCATATTGCCAAAGGAGAACTGTGAGGTACAGTCAGATGGGACGAATTGATGACAAAGCTCTCTCAAATTAGTAGACAGGTAGAGCGTCAAGTTAGGCATCACATGTGAAATGTCAAGATTAAGGCTAGGTCAGTAACTTGGTAGACAACTTAGATGTACACTTAGCTCTTATAGGAACCTACATAGCCTTATTGCTATAGCACAGGGGCGGGGAATCTCTTTTCTGCCAAGGGCCATTTGGATATTTATACCATCCTTCGGGGGCCGTACAAATTCCGCCCACAAAGTACATCCTGACTCTGGCACTGGTGTCAGGACGTAATCTTTCATTGCATGCCCTTCAGTGTTTAGTAGTGAACATTGCGTGTGAGTGCTAACAGAGCAAGAAGAAATTAATGAGCTGGTGTCAATCAAAATACAGCTCCCTGCCAAAGCACTGTGGTACTGAGAATCTGCCCGGGGGCCAGATAAAAGGTCATCGAGGGCCGTAAATGGCCCTGGGGCCTGAGGTTTCCCACCCCTGCTCGAGCACATTATTCTTGGAAGGGGCCCTAAAGAAGCCTAGGGTGACAGATGAAAGGCTGAGGAGTAAGTAATATGTTCAGTGTTTGCCGATGAATATCCATGTGTGTTACAGACTGTACCAAAGGTGCCAGCAAGGAGACAGCAATGGCAAGCAGAACTCTGTGTCAGGATGCCCACTGATTATTTGAAGTGTAAGAGGAGAGCAGCTATGGCTGCATGAAGCATGAAAAAGTGTAGCGGAAAAGTGTATTAAGGAGTCACTGTATGGCACTATTATTTAGTCATTATTCATTAGTATTACTGGTCGTAACATACAACTGATTTATTTTTGTGTTCATTGGTATAATTCAGTAAGTATTTGGTAGCATAAACCAGTTACTATGTAATAGTTGTGTTGTGTAGTGGTATTATTCAATTACTCTGTACACACAGGTCAAATAATTAAGGGAAAATTTTGAGAGAACATTGTAACCCAAGTCAATTAAACTTGGGGATCAATCTATCCACTTAGGAAGCAGTTGGGAATTAATTTCACCTTTTCTAGTGCAAATGAAATTGACAATTGATACACTGGATATTCATCACGAGGTTGTACAGGCAGCATATCTCATCCAGTATGGCTCATTCATATGTGTGAATGCACTGGCGGACTCAGATGAAAAGGGGCCCCTGTGCAAGAACAATACATGGGCCCTTTGCAGCCCAATATCTCCTAAAAATGCAAAATTGCACCTGATTTGGAGGTATAAATGGGCCCCCTCACCTCTTGGGCCCCTGTGCGGCTGCACTGGTTGCACCAATGATATGTCCGCCCCTGTGTGAATGCAAGACGAGTTTCTGTGTCTCCGAGCCCAGACTCAAGAGTACAGAGCAGATACCAAAACATGGATCATTAAATGAGAAGAGACAGACTGGACTTTAGAAGGGAATCGACCCAGCAGCAGAACTAAAATCTGCTCTTTTGTGCAAGGAGCAACTAGAGGAGCACTATCAAAGTTCCACAAAGTGACCTCCAGTGTTTCTCGTAAAGCTGTCAAAAACAACCTCCATGAAAGTGGCATGAGTAGTGTACATGATATGGGATATCTGCAAATCATGCTAGATCCAGTGGGAGAGTCCCACATTGGGGTAAATGTCCTGCTGTCCTGGGAGGCCAGGGCTATGGCCGAACTTTAGTTGTGTCCTCAGCAGAAGTCAAGATAGAATGTGCAGCACAGTGCTGTCTCCTGCTCTCCTGGCCATGCACTCTGCTGTGATCATTTAGTTCCTTCTTGGGGGAGAAGCCGGCATTTGTCTGTGCTTTGTAAAACATTACATATGCTCATAAATTAATTCTCTGCTTCCCTTGAAGTCTTATTCAGAATTAAAACTCAGCATTGTAGGTGGCTACGGGGGACAAGGGGTAGGCAAGGTAGGCACCTGCCTAGGGCACCACCCCCTGTCTACCCAAGGAGGGTGCACTTGAAAAAAAAAAATTCTGAATGCGTTCCTGCGCCCTGAAGGTCATTCCCTCCCTGCACTTAATTGCATTTGTGTCTGTCAGACGCGAATATAATTGCTGTGTGCGCCGCCTCTGACAGGAGCAGAAGAGATGTAATCTCCCATGCTCCGTCAGGCTCTCCAGCAAGACACAGGCCACTTCCGGCCCACGCCTTGCTGGAGAACACGCATGCAGGGGACATTCGATGGCGCAATGAAGTGACGTCATTGCGTTGCCCAGCATCCACTGCTACACTTCACAGAAGAGGACACGGTGGATGGGAGCCAGGATTAGGTGAGTATAAGTTTTTTTTAATTCTTATATTACTGTGAAGGGGGCATAAAATGAGGGGCTGTGCTGATGGGAATAAAATGAGGGGCTGTGCAACGGGGGAAATACAAATGAGAGGCTGTGTGGGGGGAATACAAATGAGGGGCTGTTTAGAGGGTGGAATAAAATGAGGGGCTGTGCAGATGGGGAATAAACTGAAAGCCTGTGCAGATGGGGGAATAAAATGAAGGGCTTTTCAAATGGCGGAATAAAATGAGGGGCTGTACAGAAGGGGGATAAAATAAGGGGCTGTGCAGATGGGGAATAAAATGAGGGGGTATGCAGATGGGGAATCAACAGAGAGGCTGTGCAGATGGGGGAATAAAATGAAGAGCTGTGCAGAGGGGGGAATAAAATGAGGGGCTGTGCAGATGAAGGGGGAATAAGCTGAGAGGCTGTGCAGCTGGGGGAATAAACTGAGGGGCTGTGAAGATGGGGGAATAAACTTTATAGGGGGCTGTGGTGAATATCGTACGGTTTATGGGCCATAATACTATATGGGGTGCTGTGGGGGCCCTCATAGTATACATGGGGCTGTTTTGAACATCATACTATTTATGGGGGTCTGTGGTGGACATCAAAGTATATATGGGGGCTGTGATGAACCATACTTTATATTGGCGGATTGTTATGGAGAGCATACCTTATGTACGGCTGTGGTTACCATCATACTGTGTAGAGAGACAGTATGAGGAGTGGTTACAGTTTGAAGAGGGCAGTGTGGTGGGCAGTATGAGGGCATAATGTGAAGAGGGGGCACAGAATGGATATAGAGAGGGGACAGCGTGAAATGAATGCACAATATGGAGAGGGGTTAGCATGGCGGTGGGACAGTGTAGACATTTAGAAACTGTAATGGATATTTAGACAGGGCACATCCATGGTACAGGCTGTGGTTCATAAGGGTGGATGGTGTGGCGGTTATAGCTGATAATTGTAGACAGTGTGAAGGTCATATACCATAGGAGGCTTATTTTTAAGGGCACTGAGTCGAGATGTGCTACAAAAGGCCAGAAAAAAAAGGGAGTTCTGCAGAGATGAGCTATGGATGTGAAAAGTCATCATGTCCTCTAGACAAGGTGGAGATAAAAGAAAGAGACAACTCCAGAGAAGATGTAGTCTATAAGGTACTTGGATGTAAATGTTTATTTGTGATACTAATTGTCATCAGTACTGTGGTTCCTGTATGGTCCGCAGTCTGATAATGGCTGTTAATAGCAACTACAGGTATCTGCTTACCATTGTTAAGGACATACTGGGAGTTGTAGAATTGTAGATTCATGCAATACAATTGTTTATGGGGATGACTTGATATTGCAATTTATTGTTGTTCTAAGCTTGGATCTTGTATTCAAGTACTCTTGGTTCTGGTCATGTATTCATGTAATTATGGTGGTTCTAGTGGTGTATTCATGTACTGATGGAGGTTTTAGTGACGTATTAATTTACTGATGCTGTTCTGGTGACATCATCAAGGACTGATGGTGGATCTGTTGCTGTATTCATGTACTGATGGGGATATAGTGATGCATTCATGTACTAATGATGGTTCTGGTGACATATTTATGTACTGATGCTGGTTCTGGTGACATATTTATTTATTGATGATGTTTCCAGTGCTATATTCATGTACTATTGATGGCTCTTGTGCTCTAATTATGCTCTGATGATGATTTTGGTTTTGTATTCATGTACTGATGATGGTTCTGGTATATCACCTGAATCATCATCAGTACATGAATACAGCACTGGAACAACCATCACTACATGAATATGTCACCAGAACTGGAATACATCACCAGAACCACCATCTGTATTTGTTGCATGACGAACACAAAAACCATCATACGTATCCCATTATATATAATAGGAGTCTGTTTTCCACTAGGGTATCTGCCAAATGATGGACACCTTAATTGAAATCAAACAACCCTGATTATAGTTACGCATATTAGATTCTATAACTATCCTTTGGTTCTACATTTAAAATACAGGACGTCTGGGATTAATATGGCTTTTTTCCCTCTGTATTGTGTAAATGATTGATTTTGTATCTTTAAAATTTCATTCCCTGTTAAGTCACAGCGCTAAAGTACACCACATTTTTTTACTTTTGATGACATTTTTTGTGAAAACGGTAACAATTCTAGTGGAAGTGGTCATCAGAAGGGGGGAGGTGATCGGTGACCCCATAAAATATTCACGAGGGCTCAATTGTTGCCATAGTGATCCGAGGTCATCAGGACCACCCCGGGTCTCCAGGTTAGCAAGCTAGCAAGCCTGTTAGACCATGATCAGAGCATGGCCTAACAAGCTTGTAAGTTTTCCTCTACATATGGCGTATTGGTATACTCAGGAGAAATTGCACAACAAATTGTATGGTGTATTTTCTTCTGTTACTTTTGTGAAAACACAAAATTTGGGGCTGGAAGAACTTTTTTGTGGGAAAAATGTGATTTTTTTTATTTTCACAGATCTACGTTATAAAGTTCTGTTAAGCACAAGGGTTCACCATACATCTAGATAATTCCCTTGAGGGGTCTAGTTTTCAAAATGGGGTCACTTGTGGGGGGTTTCCACTGTTTAGGCACATCAGGGGCTCTCCAAACTCGACATGACATCTGCTCTCTATTGCAGCCATTTTTGCGTTCAAAATGTCAAATAGTGCAGCCTACAACCTGCAGTGATCATCAGTCTATTGAACCACCGCACGACCAGCTCTATCCTCTCCTAGTGTATCCTCACCCATCCCTGTAGACTGTGAGCCCTTGCGAGCAGGGTCCTCTCTCCTTCTGTACTTGTGTGTGCCTTGTATTGCTCATGTTTACTGTACTTGTCTTTATTTGCCCCTTTTCACATGTAAAGCGCCATGGAATAAATGGCGCTATAAAAATGTATAATAATAATAATAATAATAATAGTGCTGCTTCTCTTCCAAGCCCTGCCATGCACCCAAACAGTAGTTTTCCCCCACATATGGGGTATCAGTGTACATAGGAGAAATTGCACAACAAATTTTGAAGTCCATTTTCTTATTTTAACATTGTGAAAATAAAAAAATTGGGTTTAAAAAACATTTTTGTTTGAAAAATTTGATGTTTTGTTTTCACAGTTTCTATGAAGCGCTTTGGGGTTCAATGAGCTCACCAAACATCTAGATACATTCCTTGAGGGGTCCAGTTCCAAAAATGGGGTCACTTTTGAGATGTTTCCACTGTTTAGGCACATCAGAGGCTCTACAAACACAACATGGGGTCCACTCTTGATTTCAGCCATTTTTGCGTTCAAAAAGTCAAATAATGCTACTTCCCTTCCTTTGGGGCTCCCAACCTGGGGACTATGCAACTCAATTGTCATTTTCCAAAGAACCCCAGAGCTGTCAGGGCCACCATTTGCTCCTTACTGTTTTTACAGATGACAGCAGGATTATTCTGAGAAATCTGAAAGAGACTATAGATACTGTATTGAACATTTTGTTGACGGCAACACCATCCAGCATTACTATTTTGGTGGTGATTAGTGATAATCTAGGGCAATGGTGGCGAATCTATGGCACGTGTGCCAGAGGGGGTACGCAAAGCCCACCCGGTGGGCACGTGCGCCATCTCCTCTGCACGCGCACCCTCTCCTCAGTCTATACGCCACCCCCCTCATCACTAGAGCCGCCGCCACTCTACTCTGCACACGCACTGTCCCATCAGGCCACATGCCTTCCCATCAAACCACACACCGTCCCATCAGACCGCATACGTTTTGAGGAGGGTGAGGGTGGTGGCGCTAGTGCTGAGGGGATGGCACGTGAGCAGAGGAGGATCATGGCGGTGGTAGTGCTGAGGAGATGGCGTGCATGCCCACAGGCAGGATTGTGATATATGAAGAGTCTGGAGAAGTGGGGGAACGGGCAGAAGTGATATTTATATATATATTTTTAATGTGAGGCATCATGTGGGGCCATTATACAGTATGGAGCACTATATGGGGCCATTATACAGTGTGGAGCACTATGTGGGGCTATTATACTGCATGGAGCACCATGTGGGGCCAGATTATTGTATGAAGCACTTTGTGAGGCCTATTATACTGTATGGAGCACTATGTGGAGCTCATTACACTGTATGGAGGACTATGTGGGGCCCATTACACTGTTTGGAGCATCATGTCGGGCCACAATACTGTATGGAGCATCAGTTGGGGCCATTGTAAAGTATGGAGCACTATGTGGGGTCCATTAAATGTATGGAGAACTATGTCAGACCATTATACAGTATGGAGCTCTATGCGGGCCCAATATTCTATATGGAGACAAATAAAAAGTATGGAGCACTATGTGGGGCCATTATACTGTATGGAGCATCATGTGGGGCTCATTATACTGTATGAAGCACTAAGTGGAACCATTATACTGTATGGAGGACTCTGTGGGCTCATTACACTGTATGGAGCACTATGTAGGGCCCATTGCACTGTATGAAGAACCTTTTGTGCCCATTATACTGTATGAAGGGCTGTGTAGGAATTAAAGTTGGAGAATCATACTGTGATGGGGATCACCATTCTTTGTTGGGTGGATGCACATACTGTGCATGTGGAGGAATTCACTGTTGGGGTATCATACTGTGTTTAGTGGCACTTTTGTTTGCATCATACTTCATTATCGCTTTTATTCAAGGTTTTTTTTTTCATCCTTTGTTATTCCATATTTAAATTAGGCCATTGGGCCATATGCTTTTTACTGCTGCTACATAACATATAATATTATTCCACTATAATTCCAAACGATAATCTCTTTATTTGATAAGGAAAAACTTCCTCAATTGTAGACATTTTTTTAACAAATATCAAGGTTGGCCCGCAACTTTTAATTTTGGCTCTCTGTGTATTTGAATTTGACATCCCTGGCTTCAAGGGTTATTCTCATCATGATAAAGGGTTACAATTGCAAAGAGGTTTTGAAAACAAACACCTTTGCAATTTTACTTTTGATTCAAAATCCTTTCCATTCTCAAGAATAGATCTCCACTGCAATCGGTGGCTGGTATCTTAGGCTTGTAGTGCAGCGCTTACAAGCTCTTTGCTATTATAGACTCTATAGCACGCTAATGTGTGAGTTGTTTCTCTAAACTAAAACCTCAGTATTCAGGTTAAATTGACGTGTTGGCACTTTGCGATAAATAAGTGGGCTTTGGATTGCAGTTTGGGCACTCAGTCTCTAAAAGGGAGTTATGTCCTTGGAGAGTCACGCAAACCTCCATGTGACAGTCAATGGTACACTGACTGAAGTTAGTTACAGGGATGAAATCCTCATAGCCATTGTCATACCTTGCATTGGTGCAGAGGGCCGTGATTTTGTCCTGGTGAAGGACAATGCCTAGCCTCAAATGTCCAGAGTGTGCAGGCAGTTCCAGGATGGCGAAGACATTGATGCAATGAATTACCTCTCAAGTTCCACAGACCTGAATCCAACTGGAACATTATATATTTGTGCATCCGGCATCCTCAAAAAGAGAGAGACAGACTGTCCAGGAGCTCCCTGATTCCCTAATCCATGTCATGGAGGAGATCTCCCAGGTCACCATCTGCCATCTCGTAAGGAATGTGCCTAGCTCTTGTTGGGAGGGATTAAAGGCACATGAGGGCCATACACACTACTGACTCATATTATTATTATTATTACACATTTATATAGCACCATTTATTCCATGGCGCTTTACATATGAAAAGGGAAAATATAGACAGGTACAATAAACGTGCTAGACAAGGGACACACAAGTACAGAAGGAGAGAGGACCCTGCCCGCGAGGGCTCACAGTCTACAGGGATGGGTGAGGATACACTAGGAAAGGGGTAGAGCTGGTCGTGCGGCGGTTCAGTAGACTGAGGATCATTGTAGGCTGTAGGCTTGTCGGAAGAGGTGGGTCTTCAGGTTATGAGCTGCTGTGATAAAATTCAGGCAAACTAGATTCCCCTGTGAGACCAAGTTTTAACTTTGATTTTTGAGGTAATTTGGAATCCAGCCATTAGTTGTTTTATGATTTTGGTTTTCATTGACCATTGATTCATTACTCGTTCTCAACAAATTACATTATTTATACCTGTAAAGATTTTCAACTTGAATTTTTCGTTTATTGAGATCTGATGCATGAATTAAATGTCTTCTTGATTTTTTGATCAGTGTATTCTTATTGATATTTGTACTATTATATGTATATTAGTGTTTATGGCAAATTATATATTTGATGTTAAAGCAGTTTAAGGAAAGACATTTTATGGATGGATTTGACAACGCAGAACACAACTTTGGAGGAATACTGATCCACTCAACATAAGACTCAACTTGACCTTGCTCACTGGCTTTTTTTCTAGGATAAAAAGTGGGTAGAATGTTTAGTAGATTTAAATGCAACAGAAAGGTAATTCCAGTTTTTCCAGACACATTCCAATATTCCAAAAAAACATTGCAAATGCCAACAAAAGTGACAAATCTACTTATTTACATTATAAAAGCTAGTGTAACGGCACTAGTAATTTGCCTTTATTTGGTGTGATTTAGGGCAGCACGTGCTATAAGTAAAGCCCTGAATACAGTGTATATAACAAAATGTACATTAAGCCATGCTTTGCTAAATGTATAATGGTCTGGAGACTCCTGCACAGTTAAGAGCACATCCTAGCCTAGGTTACATGGGATAAAAAATGTCATTATCTTCTATCTTCAGCAAGGTGAACAGGTCTTTGCGCATGAGTATGGCAAGGTTTCAATCAAGATTTTCTGGAATTCTCGTCTACCTTTACTAAAACCTAAGAACTCATGATTATAGATAATGAAGCACTGTAACCCCTTCATTGCAGGCAAGATTTTAACCACAATGACTATGATAATTTTTACATTTCTGTGCATACAGTGCTTTTAAGTATATTAAAGCCCCTGTATTTAATGTTGAAGAGGTTGTACAAGTCTTCTCTCACTTCCAAGGAACCATTGTATCTACTCCGAATGGCTGTCAATATCATTGAAGTTTGCATGTTCTACGCAATGCACTCTTCTTACTGTCAAAATGATTTTGCAAAATCTCAATAAAATCATTGATAAAAACTGTCTGATTGTTTTTTGCCATTTCTGTCCATAAACATATACAAAAATAATTTTGCCATATATTCTCATTGCAAAATCACTTTTCTGTATTCTAAAAACACTAAAAACTTTCTATATTTTGAGCATTCATTACATTCTTTTTTAAGCTCTGATGCCCTGTTCTCCCCAGCTCCTTATGACTTCCTATAATAATGACGTTCAGGTCTTCACACATAAATTTCTGTCCAAACCGGCATCTGGACATCCATGTAACAGGAACCAGAAAATATATTGAAGATATCGCCTGATGATCCATCGTAGCCTATTTTTTGGATCTATTGCCCATTTTGTTTCTTTTTCTTTACTGCATACGATATGGAAGAATGCTACGCTAGTCTGATCATCAATGGCAACAGCAACTTGAAAGAGAAGAACTAACACAAATGTGAACAGAATCTTATAACAACATTACCAGTAGTTACATCATTTGGAGTATTCTCTATAAAAATGATGGATGGCCCATGACAATACTGTTCAGTCATCATGTTTCCACTGGATCATGTAACAAAGACTTATATTTCCTGTGTGTACTCCAAAGAGGTTACTAACTCCCATGCCATGGTAGGACCCTTCTGTCCTCTACTAGGCCAAACTGGAATGCTTCACTGTTATGGGCCTTCATGGAGGTCACACAAGAATTACTACTGCTATCAACTGCATAAACCCCATATGAGGACTAAGACTAGAAGTGCTTGATAAGTGTGGCCAAAAGTTAAATTTTAAGTGTTGTGTAGCATGTGTGTAAGCAGGTGGAGTGAATGCAACAGCGGAGACGCCAATCAAAAGTAATGATTTATTCACTTAACAGGATTATATGGGGAAAAGGTGGTTATTAAAGGCAAATCATACAGGAAATATATTCACAGAATTACTGAAAAACAATTATACAGGTTGGGATATGATGGTTATAATGTAATAAAGAATCTCAGGATTTACAGTCCAACATGCTCCTAGTTGGGAGGGAGGCAAACACCGTGTTTGGTGGCAATGGTACTAGGAACGTCCACGGCATTCTGAGCCCTGTCAAAGGCCACTGTTCTGTCTCATTAGCCACACACTTTCCTAATCAAATCTATCAGCCTTAGCGTAAACCGGACCCCATCTGACTTGTGGCCTCTCCCCTGCCCACACATGGTACCATAAGACTGTGCTGGAAGTGACAGCCTGTCTCACATGTCTTCCCCGATCACCGGTCCAGGCTCCATGCTCCGGCTGACTACCCTCAGGACCTCTGCAGTACTTGACCACCGACGAGTGTCTCTTCTGTCCGTATTGATGAGGGCTGGTCCTTGACTGTTGACCAGTGCCGTCTGAGTCAGGAACCTTGACCGGCGTTGTTCGAGTCCTCGGTGCTTGACTGTCGACGGGTGGAATCTTGCCCTAGGCTGGCGTAGCACTGGTCTTCGGTGCTTGACTGTCGTTGTCTTAGTCTGGCTTTGCAGGTACACGCTGCTGCCATTGGAGCTGCAGCAGGAGTTGCTGCTATTCCCCTTGGCGCCAATTCCACGTCCATTTTGGCCTTTTATACTGAGGGTTGACGTAGTCACCGTCACCTGACCTGGAGCACTGTCTAATTCTGACCCTCCTGTAATTATTTTCCTTCGGAGCAGTTCCGCAGGGTGTTGTCCAGTCCAGGAAGCCATGTGCCATTGCAGCGTTTTATCTCCTATGCTCAGTTCTCCTACATGTGCACTGCAGCTAAAAGTTTTTGGCTGTGTGCCCATGATGACTTTTTGATGAGTTTTTGACACAGAATATTTTGCTGTGTCAAAAACACAGTTTCTTACAGTTCCAGCAAAGTGGATGGGATTTATAGAAATCTCATGCACACTGTATTTATTTTTTACTCAGCAAAAACTGCTCTGCGGTGCGTGTTTCAAATTAGATGTACAAAGTGTACAAAGTACTTGCATTAGATGTACAAAGTGTACAGACATTTTTAGTGTGTTTCTGCTGCAGAAAGGCATCAAAAACACATGTAATCCAAACATGACTGTATCAATAAAGTTTTGTGAAAGCCAAATACCAGGCGGTATCAAACACAAAACAGCTTTGTTTAAAACATGACACACCAACAAGAGACAATAACTGCAGCGTCAAAAACGTGATAAATAGGCATGTAAAAAAAAAGCACATAAAAACGCAATGAAAAAACGCAAGTGCTCTAAATTGCTTAATAGATGCAGAATGGTGTAGAAAATCTGCAACACCAAAAACTCACCAAATGCTCATCATGAGCACGTAGCCTCATGGGAACAGACTGACACTGTTATGGGTGTAGTACCATGGCCCAAAAATGTCCACATACAACATCTTTCAAATATTTATATTCAGTCCATTGACTCAGTAAGGTTTGGTATCATGGGTGATGGGGACCTCTCCCAAGCAAGTCGCACTCTGACTCAAAATGAGAAAAATGTACCTGATCCATTCATGTCCATTCCAGAATTATTCTCAAAGATAACTGATCTTTAAATTAGTGAATCATTTATTTTCATACATATTATAATATATTATTATATTATGGCTTTAGAATAAATAAGATTTCAGAATATATTTTGTGGCACTCCCATCCACCAGCTGTTATAAGCTCTGGCAGTGGCCCTATATAAATGCAGTACATTGAATGAAACTGCATTGTGAACCTCCATTCAGTGTGTCATGTCCGAGGTCAGGCACAGCTCTTTTTTTGTATCTGTTCTGCAGTATCCAGCAACTGCCACTACACATCAAATAAGGCCGCACAGCGCAACTCCATTTAATGCATTTACATATAACTCCCACTGAAGCTTAGAACCACTGATCGATGGGGTTCAGGTTTTCGGATCCACCAATCCTTTTAAAATTATTTAGAGTAAATATGCTGGCATCAGACATGAGAAAAACCCGACATGACGTGATAAACTCAAGGGTTGTCACATACAATATTCTATTCTATATATTATATTGTACCGTTGCTGTATGATAGCACCCTGCACACCCTTTTGGTTCCTTATAATATGTGACAAAGATGTTATGAAGTTGCAATGCAGCCCATCTGGCACAGTATTATCAATATGTTGCCTTAACGTGTGTCACCATGAGCCCAAGCCTTAGGTTCAGATCATGGACTTTATAAATTACAAGTGCTACATAGAAGGAAAAATAATATCTATGACTTATTATGAGATTGCAATGTTAACAAATCAGTCATAAATCCATGTAAAACATCCTTACCGTTTAATGAATGCTAACAGCTTAAAATATGGATAATTAAAAATAACTGAGCTGATGCACGCAAACTAGAAGCATCCTGTGCTTGCTGGGCGCACTGTTTGTCTGTCTTCGTTCTGTTATGCTTTCAATGCATGGCGAATAACATGGAAACAACAAGGAGCACGCCCTCAAGGAGCACAACCACTAGCCGAGCTAAAAAAAAATGTCACACATTATTTTAACTGTTTAAAATGTAACACAGTATTTTGCATTTGAGGACATTTCTGCTGAGGCTCGTAGCAGCCGGATACTTCCGTGCACCATAATTGAAGTAAATGTGGCCATGTTGCGACTCACAGGTTGTGGAGATCGGGAGAAGCAAATTGCAAGAAGTCCATCAGATTTGTATTTCAGAGATTTGCATTGAGCTGTAACATCCAGACACTGAAATCTTTGACTGGGCAGTGTGTCATGTCCAAAGTCACTGTGAAGCTTCTCCCTAAGGCCTCTTACACACATCCATTTTTTTACTTCAGGCACGATCCGGCGTGTTGTTAAAAAAACGGATCCGGTACCGGATGCGTTTCTTTAGCATTGACTTTCATTTGTGCCGGATCGCGCCTGATGTAATTGCGTTGCATCCGTTTTTGTCCGGATCCGGCGGAAATGTACATTCCTGCGGCCGGACAAAACGGTGACTGCAACGTTTTTTATTTTTTCCGGAGCCGCCTAATAGTGACTGAAGCGGCGCATCAGGCAGCCGGAAATAATAGAAGTGTATGGAACCGGATCAGTCTTTTGTGCAAACCGTCAAAAGACTGATCCGGATTCTGGAAATCAGGGACTACTACTACTACGTCCGGACATGCCTACCTGCATTTTCCACCTACAAAACTTCTTTTTCCGGGTTCAAAAGTTCAGGTTGGATCCAGCAAAAAAACGGATCCGTTGCATCAGTTTTTTCATTTCAGCGCCGGATCCGTCCCTTCAGGCATTCGATGGATTATGCCTGACACAAAAAAACGGATGTGTGAAAGAGGCCTAAGGGCTCACTCACACAAGCGTGTTCATCGGATGAGTGCTATGCAATGTTTTATCGGATAGTACTCGGACCAGTGTTATTTTAGGGGGCAGTGCAGATCTGCAACTTTTTTTCTCATGCAGTAGCAAGCTGCGCAAATCAGATCGCACCCAGCCATTCAAGTCCATGGGTGTATGGAATTGGATGACATCAGATGACAATGTAGAAGATGGAGAAATCTTTTTCTCCATCTTCTCACCTGTGCTACAATTCTTTCTTGCAAGATACATGATTCACACTAAGCTTACACTTGGATCAAACTCTGGTCAGAGTTTGGTCTGAGTGTCATTTACATGATCTGATTCTCTCGCATGAGAGAAGGTACAGTACACTAGTGTGACCCCGGCCTTTGGCTATGGCTCCACAGTGATTTGGCCGCCACACCTGTTGCATGACCAAAGTTCGCTAGGTGTCGCTGCTACATCGCAACACAATACAAGTGAATGGGGTGGCATTACCACCCCAAAGGAACTGCGGGCAAGAAAAGCAAAGTCTCAAGAAGTCTGATCACTTTGGATTGTTTTCAGCTTGCTTGTCGCAGAACCCTCAGAGCAACAATGCATCCCCTTGTATTATGTTGCAATGTAGTAGTTACACCTAGCAAACTTCATTAAAAATAAAGAAATAAAAAAATAAAATAAACATATTTCATAGAGTCGCGTCAAAAAAAGTCTGATTTTTTTTTAATCAAGAGACTTTTATTGAAACCCATGTTGTAATTTACAACAAAACAGTTTGCAATGATCAGAACCTTATACAATTCAAGTACATAAGTAGCAAGCCAATAAACCAATTTTCATACATGTTTCAGACCAAATTCTACCCACTGTCCCCTCCCCAAAAAGACAACCCATCCCCTACCAACTCTCCCTATTTCTCTTTTGTCGTGTGTCTTGAGAGAACCAAACAAATTAAGTAAGGCTACTTAATATCGGGTATTGCATACTTCTAGCTGTGACAGGAATTAGAAACTTCAGATTGAAAACAAGATCTTTTGCCAGCTTCTCAGAAACTGCAGCTGGGCATCTCATCCAGTCACCCCATTGCTTCCCCAACTTTACGATTGCTCACCTCTTTATATACAAATTTTTCCATTAAAATGTTATTGTCAAGCCCTGAAACACTTCCTCTTAAGAGGAAGGACAATTTGACAACCAAAGTTTGGCAATAGACTTCCTAGTTTTATGGAATACTTTGGGAATGGCCAACTGTACTTGGTAAGAACCACCCATGTCCTCCACCAGGCCTAACACACAGGATTTTACGCTAAGAGGAATTCCAATGTTATAAACCTTTGTCACCAATCTGCTGATACTTTCCCAAAACCTGACTAGTCGAGTACATAGCCAAAACATATGTATTAAGTCTGCACCATCCTCTCTACAACGTAAACAACAGTCATCAGCTCTAAGGCCCATTCTACTGTACATAATACTTTTGGAGTTCTGTAGTCTCTGTGTATAAGAAACAATTGAGATCTCCTCTGCGCCGTACTAATTGAGACCAGTCTAGTTGATTCTACCATGTCCACCCACTCTTCAGTGGAAATGTTGCCCACGTCATTTTCCCATC
>VIAB01004271.1:16167-28890 GCA_009801035.1 Oophaga pumilio | reverse complement strand
CCCTATATCTCTGAGCTAATCTCCCAATATCTTCCTTCACGTAAAGGGAGTAGGGTTGAGAGTGCTGTGGAAGAGTTCACTGTAGGGGTATCTTACTGTGTTTGGGATCACTTTTGTTTGCATCATACTTTATTATCTGTATTCACGTTTTTGTATCCGTTGCTATTACATATTTAAAGATCTACTTCTCTACTCCCCTCTTATCTCTTCTTCCCACAACCGCATACAAGACTTCTCCCATGCTTCCCCCATCCTCTGGAACTCTCTACCCCAACACATCAGACTTTCGCCTACCACGGAAACCTTCAAAAGGAACCTGAAGACCCACCTCTTCCGACAAGCCTACAACCTGCAGTGATCTTCCATCAGCTGAACCGCCACACGACAAGCTCTACCCTCTCCTAAGTGTATCCTCACCCATCCACAGTAGACTGTGAGCCCTCGCAGGCACGGTCCTCTCTCCTTCTGTACTTGTGTGTGCCTTGTATTGCTCATGTTTATTGTACTTGTCTATGTATGCCCCTTTTTTCACATGAAAAGTGCCATGGAATAAATGGCGCTATAAAAATGAACAATAATAATAATAGTAGAAATAATTCAAATTAGGCCAGTGGACCATATGCTTTTTACTGCTCTTACATAACACATTATATTATTCCAATATTTCACTCTAAGATCTGTTAATTAAAATGTACTTTGTTTGTGGGACAACCCTTTTAAGTCTGCTTCCCTATGAAAAAGTTCATACTTATATTTGATGATAAGGAAAAACTTCCTCAATCGTAGACATTTTTTTAATACATAATGTTGGCCAGCGACTTTGTCCAAGCTTTTAATTTTAGCTTTCTATGTATTTGAGTTAGACATCCCTGTCTTAGGGTGACCAATCAAAAAGTGCCAACTCGGCTATGATGACATAATCCTAATTACAGTTGCATCACTTACTTGTGTAAATGCTCTCTGTGTAAGGTATACAGTTTTAGGATTTCTTAGCTTAGTTACTTAGCATATTGACATGTTTCTCTATTTTTTTTCAGATATGCCTCATTCTTGCATTAACAAAGTGGATAGTTTTTGCTATATATGCGGAGAAGTCACTTTTGCGTCACAAAGGTGAAACTTGACTACCATGATAAGAAAAACCTACAACCTGTATTTTGGCTGCAGAATAGGAGATCAGGACAAGAGTTGGACTCCACACTTATGCTGCAATAGATGTGCATCACATATTACACAGTGGTTGCATGAGAAGAGGCAAACTTTGCCTTTTGCAGTACCAATGATCAACAGAGTGCCAACCGACCAAACTACCAATTGCTATTTCTGCATGGTGCCCCTTATTAGTACAGGAGTTTCAAGGAAGAAAAAAACTACAGTATCTAAACACTCCATCTGCATTATGCCCAGTACCACATGCTGAAGAACTGCCAGTTCCAAAAGCACCAGAAACATTTTCAGTCGAATCAAGTGATGAAGAAGAGCTTGCTTGGTGTCATGAAGCATCTTCCTCTCTTGACCCAGACGATCTTGTTAAAGATTTACGCTCAAGAGTAAAGGTACTGCCACACTAAACGCTCCCGCTAGCGATCTCGTTAGCGTCGCATACTAATGAGATCGCTAGCGGGATCGTTTTAATATCGCTAGTGTGGGACCACACTTAGCGATGTCGCTAGGACGCTATCGCCGCTAGCGATCTTCTTAGCGATTTAGCGGTACAAAAGTACCGCTAAATCGCTAAGAAAAGGTGCCACACAGCGATTAGATACTTACCCAGCGGGAGCGCCAGCGAGGAAAAAGGGTCCGGAGCGATTCCAGCGACGAGCGAGATCCCAGCAGGAAGCTCGTCGCTGGAAGCTGCCGCACACAGCAACATCGCTAACGGGATCGCTAAATAGTGACGTTTTTTAGCGATCCCGTTAGCGATGTTGCTTAGTGTGGCATACCCTTAAGGCTGAGCTCTTAGGTTCCAGGCTGCAGCAGTTGAATCTCCTAGTGAGCGATGTTCGGATTTCTTTGTTCAGCAAAGATGATAAAAATCTTATTTAATACTTCTTCATAGAGGGTGATCTTGTGGCCTGTAGCAACATCAACGGTTTAATGGAAGCTCTGAAGATAAGTCATAATCCAGAGGAATGGAGGGTCTTCTTTGATTCGTAAAAAAGCAAGTCAAAAAGCCATCTTGCTCCATGATGGGAATGCAATACCTTCAATTCCAGTTGGTTATCCAGTCCACATGAATGAAACTTATGACAACATGAAACAGCTGTTGAGGTGCCTGAACAATGACCAACATTTGTGGCCTCTCTGTGGTGACTTAAATGTGGTTGCCCTCTTGCTTGGTCTCCAGGGTCAATACACAAAGTACTGCTGCTTTCTGAGTGGGATGGTCGTGCAAGATTCTATCACTACAATAATAGAGACTGGTCTCTCTGACATTCTCTTCAGCCAGGGAGTAATAATGCGCTGCATCCAGTACTTGTTGACCCACATAAGATTTTGTTACCACCATTACATAGCAAATTTGGTATAATGAATAACTTTGTAAAAGAAATGGATAAAAATGCAAAAGCATTCAAGTATCTCATCTTTGCTTGATTTCCAAGGTTGAGGGAAGCACAGATAAAGGAAGGAGTCTTTATTGGACCTCAGATTCGTAAGGGTCTTCAAGATGAGGAGTTTCTCCATTTGTTGCAGAGCAAGGAAAAGGCTGCATGGGAAGCATTCGTATTAGTGACAACTAATTTTTGGGGAAACTCAAGAGCAGATAACAACGAAAAATTGGTAGAAAATCTCCTCAAAACATATAAGGATCTTGGCTGTAACATGTTTTTAAAGATTAATTTCTTATCATTTGTATCTATACTTTTTTCCACCAAACTACGGAGCACTGAGCGACGAGCACAGTGAGAGATTTCACCAAGATATTGAGGCTATGGAGAAAAGAGATCAAGGAAAATGGAATCCATCAATGCTTGCAGATTACTGTTGGATAATTGTAAGAGATGATCTGCTGCAGGAGTACAAGAGACAAGCAAAAAAGAGTTGTCACTGAATCAGGACCAAATTTTGTAGTGCAGTTTCTGTAACTGTTTATAATTTGTAATAGTGTTTAGACAGGTTTTAGTTATTTGAATTGTTGCTAAGTTTTCTCTAAATAAATGTCAGAAAATTGTCATAACAAAATATTCAGCACCTTTATATTTCCAAAAATAATAATGTATCCAAGTACTGAGCTTTTATGCATTAATTATATGTAGCAGTAAAAGAAGAACTATTTGATATCATAGAAACAAGAGCCAACTAAACATTTTCATTGTCAGATTTGAATTTAGGAGGTCAAAGTCATTAAGAAATGGCTGATTTCATAACTGAACCGGACAACTTTTGAAAATAAGTAGAACAGTGGTATCAATGTAATTGTATCTACTCCCTACCTTAAAATTACATAATTATTTATCCTGCACAATGAACATAGCAAGAAAAAAAATACAAAACGTTGTACTTACTAAAAATTACAGCTTGTCCTGCAAAAAACAAGCCTTTACACAGCTCTATCTACCCATTAAGTAAAATAGGTTACGTGCATTTTTTAAAAAAAATATGCAGTGTAAAAAAATCCCCAAAAACTCATTGTGGGAACATAGCCTTATACTGAATGGTGAAATGTCTTTAAAAAAAGAAACAAAATTTTAGAATTGCTATTTTTTATTCATTTTAGCTCCTAAAAAGTGTAATAAAAAGTTATCAAATTCTCCAATGCATGACAAGATGTTACCGATGAAAACTACATCATGTTACTTAGTGTGAGGTACCAACTAGTGGTATTATGAGAGACAGGTATGTATCGCACAGACAGAGGTCTGCTGCGATCTAAATCCAGGACAGTTGGCTGGGTCTTGTTGTCTCACAAACCTACATATTTTATTAGGGCTGGATTTAAGGGTTAACCAGAAAGTGATGAGTGGGTCTGGTTAACCACATACCTCCCAGGGGGTGTGTTGCTGTGATGTCAGAAAGGTCCTATATGCTTCCTGGTTGCACACATGGGGGGGGATAGACATGTGTGAGATGGGAGCTGGCTGGAGCTCCTGAAAGTCCAGGAAGCTACTGAGGGTCTGGACTCGTGAGTGACAGGACCAATATGAAGCCAGTCTGGGAAACCTGAGAATGTTTTAAGCACATAACCCAGAGCCTGATGAATTGTGAACTGATGAATGTCAGTTATGGAACTGTGCAGACATAACGCAAATGGAATGGACTGTATGTCGGTTCTGTGGTATCTACATGGCCTACAGTTGTGTAATAAACCAGGAATGGACTTATGTAAATAGAGAAAAAGTTGCTGTTTGTTCAAATATCGCTGCCAAGTGAGTGTACCCCAACCCGCTTATTGATCGCTACGTCACAATAGCCTAAGACCAAATTAGACCTGGTACTTAAAAAAGCACTCCCACATTAAAAAATGTTATTAACTAAACCTGTGTAAATGTGATTGTAGTGTAGTGAAAGTGAGTTTATTATACTCACTGATCACCATCTTCCCTGGTCCTCCTTTGAGTTACATGATAGGATTTTTACTCGCAGGATCACTCTACGCTCTATGTGAGAGCCAGAAGTTGCTTTTACAATGTAAGTTTATGGAGTCTTGTTCTGATGGCTTCTGACTCACACATAGAGCCCAGCGTGAGCTGGCAAGTCAGAGTAGCTGTCAAATGAGTGAGAAGAGGACCGAAGCAGCGCTGCAAACCGGGAAAGATGGCGATCTCTGAATATATTAACACATGTACAATTCATTACATACAGTACACATTTACACAGTTTTAGCCACTAACATTTTTTAATGGGAGCGCTTCTTTAATGGATTCATTTGATTTATATGTTTAAATTTCAAGTACACTAAAAAATGTAAAGCTCTTAAATGTTTAATATCTAGAGCTCATGACTGCAAGGGACCGGTGGAGTGTTAGTCACTTGTGCTTGCCTGGGGAATCATGATTGGTGGTAATTCAGCGTTCAAAAAGTGGATCAGGCTCATACTGTAGGGGATGGCAGGCCTTGTGGATCTAGGTGAACTAAAGTTTAGTGTTTTTCATTTTTTACAATGTTTATGTTTGTAATTCTTTACTTGAACATGCTATTTTCTCCTTTTTTGCTTTTAAAAGAAGTCATTTTTTATCCTTCGAATACTGTGTGCCTCATTTATGGTTTCTAATCTGGAATATTCACTGCACACTATTGTTATGAATACAATTTATTTTATTTCATGCAGCTAGACATGAGCTGAGAACCAGCAAAAAGTGCAAGGTATCAATGTGACATAACGTTTCGATCTGGTTCTGGCCTTCTGGATCCACAAACTCTAGACCCTGAAAAGATGACCATCGGGGCCCTTGATTACAAGGGTGCCTAAGAATAGGATTTCGCTATGGTCATGATTGAGGGTGAACTTGAGTTCTGGTCTGACTGCATTCAGCATTGTGACGAAAGAGTTAAGTGTGTCAAATGTGCCTAGCCAAACGCAGAAGATATCGTCTATGTATCTAAACCAGCACTTGGAGAATCGTTGAGATAGTGAATTAGCGTATACATGTTGGATACTCTAATGCACTACTTGGTTGACCTTACCCTTCCATTTTTCCAAAGCTAAACACACAGTGTCAGAACCACAGTTCCAAGTCCCAGAACAAGTCCCCAGACCTTGTGGTGGTGGCAACCATATTAAAATACTTAAACAAAGAGAGGCCTTCTGGATTCACAATCTCCAGACCCTGGCCCCTTTGGGTCTTAACAGAGAACTAGACTTATTTTCTTTAATACTTTTAACCCTGGCATTGTTCTTACCTCCGACACAGAACCGTTAAACCACTGGTCACAGGGACCTCTCTCCCCCTTGTGGCCCATACAGGGCACAGGAGCGCTCACTACAAAACCACAACCAAGGTAAACTCCATAAGGATCTTTCTCACACCTACCAGGGAATCCCGTCTGGGCATTTAACAGTTATCTAACCACCTCTTTACCTTCCAGGACAGACCCCTGTGCTTTACCCCGTCAGGGACTATGAGTGTTCTGTAAACCTCCTCATGGACAAACTCATTGCATTAAAGTGTTAACCCCTCTATTAACCCTTCCCTATAACCTCAGGGGCAATATCAACTTAATTTACCCTCTTATTCTTATATTTATAAGTAGCCACATGTTACTCTCTCACCCATATGGACGACCATACCACAACCTCCAATGAACTGGAAGCCCTTGTTTACCTCTATGTTTATCTGTTTTCCTACTGACCCAGGACTATGACAATCTACCTCTGTAACCAAGTTGTGACAATCACGTTTTACTCTCTTGTAATTACCTGAGTTACCTATTTGGGTCTTTCCATTTATTGTATATATTGTACATGCTTTCATTGACAGTATGTTCGTTTTTCCCCTCCCCTCCAGACCGGCTCTGCGAACAAGACCCAGGACTGGGTTGAAACGTTATGTCGCGTTGATACACTGCACTTTGAGCTTGCTCTTTGCTTATGTCTACCTGCACGTGATTTTTGAAATAAAAGAAATTGCATTCATAACAAGAGTGTGCGGTAAATCTTCCTGATTCCCAGGGGCTCAGAACCTCCTCCACCTGCACCTCGCATCCACTACTGTGTGCACGACAATTCTCTTCTACTCATTTATGGTTTCAGCAGTTACATAAAAATAAGTTTTATTTACTGCAGTATAATTTCATGACCTTGATCTGGAGACCAATATTAATTTTCTATGAATACTACTCGTATCACAAAAGAATTAAAAATGTACCCAGTCTCTGACACTATTTGCCAAAATTCTCTTACCCATTGTTAAAGTGTAGCTAGTGTGACCCAATGAAAAGTTTACCATGTATCAATAAATATGTCCAGCAAGGAGGAACCTCGAGGTGACCACTTTCAGTGGCCCTCTGGGAGTCTGGGGAGCGATAATCCAGAAACTGACTTTCAGACCAGGTACATTCTGACAAACCTCATCTTGTTTCCTTTCTTTGGATTCATGAAAGCAAAATGTCCTGGTCAGCAAATGCTTTATTAAATAAATACATATATATTTCTAGCAAATCTGCTCCCGCCCAGGGCACATACATTTTTAGCAATTAATGAAACTATAGCTGGATGGGAATTGTGAAATGTAGTCAGCTACTACAACACTTAATCTTTACTGGAGAGAGTTACAGGCGTGCGGGGTCTCCTCCTCTGTAGAGTACACAGAAGACAAATATATTGACTACTGCCAGGTACGACCGGGACATGTTTGAGTTGGACGGCGACAAACTGGAAGTTGTAAAGGATTTCAACCTATTTGGATCGAAGATCACTCAAGATGCATCAACAACACCAGAAGTCAATAGGAGAATACCGTATTTTTCGGACTATGAGACGCACTTTTTTCCTCAAAAACTTTGGGGGAAAATGAGGGTGTGTCTTATAGCCGGAATATATTTACAAATACTGTGGCGGCAGCAGGAGTCGGGCGATTCTGCGGCGGTCCCGGTCTCATGATGCAGGGCGATGCAGCCTCCCTTCCCAGGCTGGTGTGGCGATGGTACTCTATGGTGCGGCGGATCTCTGCTGGCATTTTGTGGAAGCCCGGAGGCCCCCGCAGATCCATTGCTGCGATGCGGTGGCCTTCGAGAAAATGGCAGCTGGGGGCAGAGCATGCAGAGCATGATCAGATTGAGATCTCGGCATCGAGATCTCAATCTAAGCATGCGCCGACCCCGGCGGCCATTTTCCTGGAGGCCACTACATCACAGCATTGGATCTGCGGGGGCCTCTGGGCTTCCACAAAATGCCAGTGGAGCCCCCCCGCACCACAGAGCACCACTGCCGCAGCACAGAGCACCACGACCAAACCTGTTACAAAATGCCAGTGGAGCCCCCCACACCACAGAGCACAACAGCCGCACCAGCCTGGGATGGGATTTCCTGGAGGCCACTGCACCAACCTGTTTTGGGGGTCATATCGCCGGACCACCAAACAACCCCTGTGACCACGCTCTCCTGTGACCACTCCTCCACCTGTGCCGATCCCCCCGGTAAGCTGAATTCAGACTGTAAGACGGATACCCATTTGACACATTAATTTTCCCTATTTTCCTTTTGAAAATTTGGGGTGCGTCTTATGGTCTGGTGCATCTTATAGTCAGAAAAATACGGTAGCTATGGGAAAATCCACAATGAAGTCACTGGACCTGGTCTTCAAATTGAGGAACATTTCACTAGAGACGAAGATGCGGCTCATTCATAGTTTTCTCATTCTGTGGTAATACATGGATGCGAAACCTGGACAATAGAGAAACAAGACAAAAAGAAGAATCAGTGCCATCAAAATGTGGTGTTGGAAAAGGATGTGATCAATATCATGGATGGCAAGAAGAACAAACAAATCCATTTTGGAATAAATCAATCCAGATATGTCACTCGAAACAAGTATCACCAAGCTACGACTTTCCACATCATACGAAGAGAGCAATCACTGGAGAAGGACATCGTGGACTGAAGAATAAAAGGAACAAGGCGAAGAGTTCACCACTGTTCCATGTTTTCACCATTTGTGGATAATGGCTCTCATCGGGGGTTCGCTGGAGTCCCAAAACTTTAGAAATGGCTTTACAACCTTTTCCAAACTGATAGAACTCAATTACTTTATTTCTCATTTGTTTCAGGATTTCTTTGGACTGCGGCATAATGACTAGATTTGAAGATATTTGGACTACTTCACTTTGTCAGGCAGGTCCTATTTAAGTGATTTCTTGATTGAGAACAGGTATGCTAGTAATCAGGCCTGTGTGTGGCTAGGGAATTTGAATTCCGCTTCCAAAAATGTGACAAACCGCAGTTAATTTATGTTTCAAGGGGGGGCAATCACTTTTTCACACAGGGCCCTATAGGTTTGGATTTCTCTTCCCATTAGTAATAAAGTTCTTCATTTATAAACTGCATTTTGTGTTTACTTTTGTTTTCGTTGTCTAATATTTAAATTTATTTGGTGATCCGAAATATTTAAGTGTGACAAACATGCAAAACAATAGGAAATCACGAAGGGTCAAATACTTTTTCACACCACTGTATATACAGTATCTATCTATAAATCCCATCCGCTGTGCTTGTAATGTAGCATTTGTGCTGTGTCCAAAACGCTGCTATTCCTGATCGTGGGCACGCAGCCTAATAGATTCCACATAGTGCCTCAAAGACAAGACACTAGATTTCATCTGTTGATATGTTGGTGTCAGAGGAATGTATGTAGTGTTAAAAAAAAAATCAAAATTGGACATAAAACATTAATTGTTGCGTAAAAGAAAATAAACGTAAAATCTGGAGTTGTTTTCTATTTCTAAAGTTTTGCAGCTGGGAGACAGATAAATAGCCTAAACTTGTTTGCGAGATTAACATGACCCTCTCCCTTATTCTCTTCTTATGAAGATGACTGCAGCTGCAGGCTATGTGAATAGGTTTTCATGCAATCTTTGAAGACAGAGGGACAAAGGGACTATTCTCTCCAGGTCCCCAGACTGCAGCTGGACATCCCCCTCTCTTTTTATGCCCATCTCTCCCTTATCACTGCTCCAGACATGATGGGGATCTGCATTCCAATACTCAAGGACCTGTTGGCATTCTGGATGCTCGGGTGCTATGGGGGCTTTAAAGATGGCTGCCAAGCGATACACACAGTCCTTTATTATAAGAAGAAGTCATTTCTACTTGGACGGTTTGGTCTTGGGAGAATCATTAGTAAATCTAAAGATGCAGTCACTGACACTGTAATAAATGACAACAGAACAACATCCCACTGATTCATGGGGTTTACTTATGGTTATAGACCTTGGTTTGAACATCCAAAGAAGAAATAAAGAAAAGAAATAGAGACAAAATGTAACGTTTTAATGACTAATCGTAACATGTTCTTTTATTTTTCATATGACTAATCTAAATGTCACTGAATAACACAATTTATGCTCTTTTTCCATCTGATTGTCATTTTAGTGACTTCTAAGATAACGTTCCCAAGTCATATTGTACCCATTCATCTTCTTTAACACGCCATCTTTTAACTCTATACACATTTTGGTGCCTTTTATCAAGGTAAAAAAAAACCATAAACAAGTGTATTTATTTTATTTTAACCTTGATAAAGGTGCCGAAACGCGTTGGAACAATAAAGAACCATTTTGCAACACAAAGGGCTTTTCATTTACCGCTTCTTGGCCAGTACAATGTGATATCCCCCTCCTCAAATACAGTTTCATAAGTTAGCATACAAAGGTTTTCTACTGTCAGATGCCATTTTATTAAAGATTTTTTTTACTATTGCAGCCAGTATAGGGGAGAGTAACTCTATAAGATAGTGCCGTATAGTGCCGCCTGATGGAGTGCCTTCTACAATACAGGGTTTTGTCCTGATGAAGAAGTGTGCTGACCTCGAACCGCGTTGACTTTGTAAACCTGATAAAATAAAGTTTTCAAGGAAAATATTTGTTGGATATAATTATCAGCAGCGCATCCAGAGACACTTCAACCGGATATGCTCATACTACAATACACCGTAATATAGACCCCACCATGTGCATAAAATTCCATGTAAAGAGAATATTCTAGTTGATAAAATTGGGATATCAGTTTTTGAGTAAGAGGAATATTAGTCCGGAGAGATAAATTATATCTGGATCTGCATGGGTTAATTGCGATTGGCTAAACATTGAGAGACAAGTGGTAATAATAATCAGCCTAAGGGAAAATTTGCTTTGTTTATCCAAGTTTGCCAAGGACATCATATGACTTGAGCCAGGACCTGTCTGACGGAAGCAAGCGCAATGAAACGCGTAATTGTCTTCTAGTTTTGACATCGTATGGAACGGATGTTTGGGACCACAAAATATGGAGCTTTCAGCACAATAGAGTCCTAGTTTCACTTGGCAATCGCATTGTATATATAGGTTATCGTTTTTCCTTTTCATTGTTTTCCCCTGACCACAGAACTATAAGTAGTTATTATAGTAACAAGTGGTTTTCCACCAAGAGAAAACATCAATGATGAAATCACTTTGTGGGAATATTAAAAACGGCAATAATCGTAATTAAACCGTAATTAAACCGGTTCCTAATATGGAGGTACTGATGTATCCTTAATCAGGGTCAGTAGATAGACGTTAATTTATACAAATCCTTTTATTATCTAGAAGATTCCAAGAACATTTAAAATGATGCAAATGGATAAATTCCTTACGGATATCATATGTACTAGCCTAGTAATTATTTAAATGTTCTGTTCTTAAATACAATCTGTTACCAGGCCTTTCCTTATATAACCTGAGAGTAGCATGTTGTAGACCCTGATTCCAGCGATGTATCACTTACAGGGCTGCATGCTTTAATTTTTATTCAACCACTGTTTTCTCTGCAGGAGATCTAGCAGTGCTCAGAATGCTGGGCTCTGTATAACCCCGCCCATGCCACTGATTGTCAGCTTTCTGTGTACAGCGTAAAGCTTCCAATCAGTGGAGGGGGCGGGGTTATAGAGAACAAGTTGTCCAGGAGGCACAAGACACCTTGTCCTGTAGTGATAATCCTCTGCTGATAAAACACTGATTTTACAGCAAAACACAGCCTATTAAGTGACACATTAATTAAATCAGGCTCTCTGACCATACATCATGCTGCTCTCAGATTACATATAAAAAATATTCTAACATAGTCTCTTTAGTGCCATGCAACAGATTGGTTTATAGAGTTTTAACTAAAGGCTGCGTTAGAAAAGATCAGCTTAGGCCCCCGATACAACTTCTCTTCATGGCTGCAGGCTATGACCCGCACCCGAATTTATTTATTATGCTTTGCTTATATAGCGCCATCATATTTCATAGTGCTTTACCGACATTATTGGCACTGTTCCCATTGAGGCTCACAATCTAGATTCCCTATCAGTATGTCTTTGGAGTGTGGCAGGAAATCGGAGAACCCACACATACACGGGGAGAACATACAAACTCCTTGCAGATATTGTCTTTGGTGGGATTTGAACCCAGGACCTCAGTGCTGCAAGACTGCAGTGCTAAAAACTGAGCCACCCATACGTTTCAGCTGAATCCATCGGTACAGAATTACCAGCCCAGTTATCCTTATTGTGGTAAGCAATAGCCTCTCTTGGCCCTGGGTATCAAACTCTTTTTCAGTGAGGGCCACATCCACATTATTGTTGCCTCCAATTTGCCAGTTGCAAGTGTATGACTATGAATGTAAGATCTCCTTAACATATCGTTAAATATCCTGAGTCACCATATCATTCTCCATCATCATCCATTAAACCCTTGGACTCACAAACCCTTTTGGCCTTTACTCCAGACCTTTAATTTTCACTCTATGATTGCTGGGTTTCAGGACCCATAACTTTTTTTTTATATTTTTGGGGCGACATAGTCCCATGAGGGCTTGTTTTCTTCCAGCATAAGTTGTATTTCTCAGCGGCATCACTTTGGGCTTCATAGCACTGGTTACCAAACTTTTAACTCTTTATGGGAAGGAATATAAACAAAACAGTTCTGCCACTGTCTTTGTTTTGTGTTTTGCGGGTCAGTCAAAACATGGCGATATCAAATTCATATAGTTTTATATATGTTTTTATTACTATTATGCAAATAATACACTTCGAAAAAAATAATTTGTTTTGGGGTTGCCTTAAGGGC